>VZTE01003363.1:268682-297488 GCA_013397775.1 Eulacestoma nigropectus
GGGTCGCTCCAGGACAGGGATCCATGGGCAGTTGGACACTCCAGGACAGGGATCCACGGGCAGTTGGACACTCCAGGACTGGGATCCACGGGCAGTGGCTGCAGGAGCAGGCAGGAGCGGATCTGGCCCCGCAGGGCACACAGGGATTTCTCCAGGTGCCAGCACAAAGCCGGGCGGGCACACCTTGCCCACACATGACACACCGATTTTCAGGGAAGCACAGCGCTGGTTTCTCCATGACCTGAGCCCTTCCCCCGCGGCTCAGGGGGATTTTCCTCCGCAGTGAGTAACACCCGGAGCCTGCTGGGGAGTGGAGAAATCCAATCCCGCTGTGGAGCAGCACAAATCCCCGGCGCTTTCCCTGGGCAGGCTCCTGTAGGGAGTTTTTCCTTTCCGGCATTCGGAGCAATTTGCATATTTCGAGTCTCATTTGGCTGGAAATGAGCTGGAAATGCCCCAGTGCTGCAAACACTCAGCTCGAGCTTCCAATTCATCACTTTTTTTAAGCCCCGTGTTGCGTAAATCCCGTCCCACCCAAGGGAGGTTCTGCTGCTCTCAGAAATGCTAAACTTCACGGAGGGAAAATCTGAATATTGTTCTGTCTACATCAGATAGATGTTGTTGCTTTCATGAGCAGCCACATGCTGATTTATGGCAACCTGCTATTTATTTATCAACATTTACATTGTGGATTCCTAAATTATTCTAATAACATCAGGCCAACAAGTTGGTCATGATGTTGCTCCTTTAAAGTCTTCCTTTGAACGTCTCTATAAATCAAGGCTGCTTTGATGTGAAATTGGAGATTTCATAAGCCTGTGTTTACTTTTGGGTTTCAAAAATCAGCTGAAGGGAAAACAAAAAAACCCCAAAAAACAAGCAGTACTTTGTATCTCATTAAAAAGAGTTTCGAGCGCATTAAGCGCGATATTGTTTTAGGAAATAAGAACTAGAAAGAGCTGCGAAAGAAATTTGATTTTTTTAATGACTGATAGTTGACTGCAACCTTTCCACTTTTCTCCAGGCACTGAAATATGGCTGGAAACTTTCTCCTTTAGTGCTGTTTAGCGTGAAACAGGCTCAGGTTTTTGTTTTTATTTAATGAAATGCACCTCCCATCATTCTCCGTGGAGCGCCCAGGAAGGAAAATCGATGGGAATTATGAACTAACAAATTTGTTTACCGTGGTCCTTTCTGTAAGTGATGTAACAGCAGGAAAACACAGATAAGCGGGGTTATTGCTCCTCCACATCCAGGAATTTTAACTCTTCACTTCCAAACTTTCGAAGAAATGCTCCACCCTTCCAAAATCCAGGAGTTGGGTTCGGTGCCTCTGTGCAACGCAGGAATGAGATGTCAGGAAGAGAGGGCTGGGACCAACAAATATTCCTTCCATGGGGTGGTATTAATCCCATTTTTTTTTTTAACCTGGAGTAGAGCGTCACATCCATCCCACCCCAGACAAAGGCATTACACATTCCCTGTCTGAGCCCGCTGCCGGCTGCACGGGTGAGTAATTTCCCTCCCGTGTGTAAATCATTTCCGACAGGATGAGACTCCCGTCCCTGCTCCGGCACTCGGGCAGGTGAGGGGCGGCTCTTCCCAGAGCCGGGCATCCCATCCCGCGATTCCCAGGAAAAAAGAGCTGCTCAGTGGAGTCCCACCAAGGTTTAATTGCGCCTCCGGACCTGCGGTAATTACCCGGGTAATTAAGCGAGGAGGATTCAGCCCGGCTGCCTCAGCGAAAGTAACCCTCGGCCCACAGATCCTTTTGTTCTGGGGATTTCTAGGAGCGCCGGGAGAGCCGGGGATGGAAGCTTTGCGTCAGAAGGGTGGGTCGGGAACAGAGTTTATAAACACTGGAGATCTGCAGCGAGATTCCTCCATCAAAGTGTGGGGTGGGACCCCTCTCTCCAGAGCTTCTCCAGGCCGGAGCCCCAGAGCATCCGAGCTGCTCTTTTATCTCCAGATCGCCCTCAGCTCCTGCCAGTGACTCCGACTGGTTTTAAGCAGCCTCTTTGCATAAGGACTCTTGGCCTCGGGGAACCCCAGCTGGTCTAAATCGACTTCAAAGGGTTTCCATCAGCAGCAGATCCCTGCTCCTGTCTTTATTCTCCCTGTGATGCGCCAGGAGCACCTCTCCAAGCTCCAGAGGGAATGGGAACAGGGAGAACAGCAGGATTCATCACTGGAGTCAGTGTGAGACTGGAAAGGCCGAGAGCTGCAGGTGCTTCTTCACGGCTCTCCTTAGGGGAGGAATGGAGATGTTCTTTCCATAAGGAGCCAGAAAAGTGGGAATTTCCATACGAAATCATCAGGGAGGTTTTCCCAATCCCCATCTGGGTCATATCACGGAATCCCAGAATGGTTTGGGTTGGGAGGGGTCTTTAAGCCCACCTCATCCCACAATCCCGGGGTGCTCCAAGCCCCATCCAGCCTGGCCTTGGGCACTGCCAGGGATCCAGGGGCAGCCACAGCTTCTCTGGGAAATTCCAGGGCCTGCCCACCCTCCCAGGGAACAATTCCTTCCCAATATCCCATCCATCCCTGCCCTCTGGCAGTGGGAAGCCATTCCCTGTGTCCTGTCCCTCCATCCCTTGCCCCAGTCCCTCTCCAGCTCTCCTGGAGCCCCTTTAGGCCCTGGAAGGTCATGACAAGGTCACCCTGGACCCCCAGCATGGTTGGGCTCTTAAATCTGTCAAATTCGATCATAAATGAGGCCAAATTTTCTTCCTCTGCATAAAAATGAAGCCCATTTGGTCAGGATGGAGTGCCAGGGCAGCTGCCAAGCGGCTCCAGGAGGTGACATGTCCTTGGTGCCAACATCACCACCCTCCCACGGGCCCTCCCTGAGGATTTCCATGTCTAGAAACAGAGCTCAGCAAAGGAGTAAAGATGGGGAGAAGCCCTGAGCAGCGAGGGCTTGGCGTGGGCAGCAGGAGAAGAACTGGGAGCGAACTTTCCCACTGGTAATCAAGGAAATTCCCGCCCGCCCGCACGGCTGGAAAGGAACTGTGATTCCCTGGAGCAGGGGCTCCGTGGAATAGGGTCACTGCTGGTAATCAAAGAATGATTCAATTCTGGGAGACTTAATTTGGTGCAGATGAGTTCTGCAGTCAGGCAGAACAGGAAAGCTCCACGCGATGCCGGGGCCGTTTCTCACACAGTGCTCCAGATGCTTCCAGACTCTCTGGGAATGTTGGCTGAGCTGCCACGTGCCTTTGGATATGGAAGATGGCACTTGGGCTTTATCTTATCTGTGTTATCTGCACTGCTGTCATCGGTTAAAGGTGTTCATGGCATGGTGGGCAGAGTTTGGGGTGGAGGGAAAGAAGCGCTGAGCCCGTTTCCTGATCTTCTTCTTTTTAAGGGAAACCCCCTGGAGCTGGGGTGGGCATCCCCTCGTCCATACATTCCTAATTCCCATCTCTCAGCGAGCTTATCAGTGCTAATTTCCTTTGGAAAAGGCACGGGGATGATTATTAATTACGAAAATTAATGAAAACAACAGCACGGGTCCCCGTGCTGCTAATGGGCATTACCGTAATTACCCGCTGGGTATTACCGTAATTGCACGCGGCGCTCTCCAAAGCCCCAATCCCTGGGTTTGCTCCACGTGGAGCAGTTGGAATTTTCTCCTCACTCGCTGCAATCTGTTTGTTTTCCCCGTCGCTGTCGAAGCGATTTAAGGACGGGATTGCCACGGGGGAGGGTTGCTCATGACATCAGCCATCGATCCCTGCAGAGGCAGCAGCCTGCTTGCTCCCTGCAGAGCAATTCCCGGGAAGCAGCGGCGCTCCAGAGCATCCTGCCATCAAGGAAGAATCCCAAAAACCCGCCGCGAGCCGTGGAACGTCCGGGATGCCTCGGTGTTTTTGCAGGGGGTTCGTGTGATTAAGTAAATCCTGCTTAGGTGCCAGCGTGGTTGGGATGGCAAATCCCAATAAACTTTGCAAATCCTGTGGGAATTCCCACAGCTCCAGGAAGCTCAGCTGGGTTTGACCCTCACAGTCCTGGCAGTGCTGTGACTCTGCTGCCCGTGTTTGTAAAAGGCTGCTGATTAAAGGGCTGGGAAAGCGAGGGAGATTAAGGCTGTGGGGGGGCAGATTCCCGCTTCCAGATGGGATACGAGAATCCCGAGGATTTTTCTCTGCTGCAGATGGCTCGGGTGACCTTGCGGAGGCCACTTCATTGCTCCGTGCCTCTGCGGGGAGGCCGTGGCCGCCCTCTGTGCTTTGTGGGGCCGCCTGAGAGGTGAAGCCACTTTTATCAGCTGCTTGTCCACCGCCGCTCGGGCTCGTTGATCTGAAAGGGGCCGTTGTGAGGGAACCCGAGTGATTCAGGGCTGCTCAGAAGTGGTTTGTGTGATCCATCTGCTGACGGTGTTTTCCCGGTGCGGATGAAGGCCTGGATGCAGGGAATGCTGCGGCACATGCTCGGCTGCAGGGCCGTGGGAGGGCTCACGTGTCCTGGCTGCCGCTTGTGGCCGCTGCAAAGACGTCACCGGGAGGAGAGATGGGGTCGGGGCTCCCCTCCCCTGCCACGGGCTCGCTCTGCCTCGGGTTTCATTCCTGCTGCCCCTCCTGCTCCTCCTCCAAGGTTTTTCTTGGCGGTTTCAAAAGGGCTTTTGTCCCTCGTGCTTGGCGGGAGGTGTAGGGGAGACCCTGCGGGACAAAATCCATGGCCCAGCGCTGTGGGATGTGTTCCTGGGCAGCCAGAATCCTTCACATCCCAATCCTTCCCGTATCCCGTGGGATACCAACCTCACATCCCAATCCTTCCCGTATCCCGTGGGATACCAACCTCACATCCCAATCCTTCCCGTATCCCGTGGGATACCAACCTCACATCCCAATCCTTCCTGTATCCCAAGGGATACCAACCTTCACATCCTGCTCCTGCCCATATCCCGTGGGATACCAACCTTCTCATCCCACCCCTTCCTGTATCCCATCAGACAGGATTTAAGCTGCTTGAGTTACCTGGAATGTGAGGTCTCACTGTGTGATGGTGAGAGTAGGATTGGGTGGGATATTGGGAAGGAATTGTTCCCTGGGAGGGTGGGGAGGCCCTGGAATTTCCCGGAGAAGCTGTGGCTGCCCCTGGATCCCTGGCAGTGCCCAAGGCCAGGCTGGACGGGGCTTGGAGCAGCCTGGGACAGTGGGAGGTGTCCCTGCCCATGGCAGGGGTGGCACTGGGTGGGCTTTAAGGTCCTTTCCAACCCCAGCCGTTCCAGGATTCCCTGTTTCTGTGACACCAGCAGGACAGGGCAGGAGGGGACAGCAGGGACGGAGGTGGCATTGTCCCAGCAGGTTGCACAGGTGAAAGGGAGTTGCCATCAGCTTCCCACCTCTGCTCCTCTTGAATTTAAGGAGAGGAGAAGATGGGTCACAACTTCCTTCGCTCCACGTGGCCAAAGGTTGAGCTGGAATCCCATCTGGATGTTCTGGAGCCGTGTCTTGTCCAGCCTGGGCTGTCCGTGGGAGCAGGGAACCAGGATTCCGGGCTGTGCCCACACCTCACGTGTCCCACAGCACGTGGGGACGCCTCGTGCCGTCGTTCCGGGAGAGGCTGGTGGCTGTGAAGGCAGCTGGGGACAGGAGAAGATTTCACAGCCAAGATGGCCCTTTTATTTTGGGAATCCTGGCCTCCGGCATGTGCTGTGTTCCCGGCACAATCACCAAGGACGTCCTGAGCAGCGGGAGAGCTGCTCCTCCCGGTGATCCTGTGCTGGGAACTGTGCACAGGCACGGCACAGGGGATTTTCCTTGGATTCCGTGTCAAGGACAGCTCCAGCTCCCTCACAGCGGGGTTGCTTGTCCGTTTGAAATAAAAACTGCAGGAAAGATTAAATCCTGAAATTTGGATTGTGAATCACAGGAGGGCTGGGGTTGGGAAGGACCTTAAAGCTCATCTCGTTCCACCCCCTGCCTCGGGGAGGGACGTTACAGATACATTCTTTTGAGAATGAATCGATGGATTTACGGATTTATGAATTGCAGTTACAGATTTAGGGTGATTATTTTTTATACCTCTTATCCGAAGGCTATTTCCAGTTCGGAAAGGGACATTTTGCTGCGTTGCTGCATTTTGCCCTTCACCACGTAGGAGGAAAAACCTGATCACACTGAAAATGTGAAAGATGCTTTGAAAAATCCAGCTGGGAATACTCCAAATATCCCAGTGTCCGTAAGGAACAGGATTAAAGCAAAGCAGGAATGGAGACGAGACTGCTGCCTGCTTTTCCCTTATTTAAATATTCCCGAGCTTCCTCCATTTTCATTTTCCCGTAAAAACATGGCTGTGTTCGCGGAGCTGGCAGCCCCTCCGAAATCAGCATCATTTTCCAGGCGCGGCTCGGCTGAGCCGGGCTCATGTGGAGTGGGGACCCCCTTCGGGAGCTGAGCGAGCAGCACGATCCCAAATTCCCCAGCGCTTCCAGGCGCGCGGCTGGATCCCTGCGGATCCGTTCCCGTTCCTTTGTGCATTCCCGGATCTCATCCCTCTCTCCCGGGCGAGCGCATCCACCCACGGGCAGCCTCGCAAGGATGCGCTGCCAGGCTGGGCTTTGGCTGGGATTAGCAGCTGCCGGCTTTTGCGGGATCTCTGCCTTGGATGTGCGCTGATTTTTCGGGATTGGGAAAAATCCGTGCGCCCCAGGAGCTCTCCCGTCGGAGCGGCGATTTCTCCGGGAGGATTTGTGCTGGCTTGCAAGGAGCTTTCCAAAATGCCTGAAGCCAACTATTTGTTATCTGTGTCTTGGGGTTACATTAAGGTGGGTTTAATTCCTGAAGGATTCTTGATTCCTGAATTATTAGCGGCTGCTTTTTTTTGGGTTTTTTTGGTTTGTTTTTTTTTTTGGTTCTGTGTTGCTCGGAGAAAGCCTCTGTGAGGAAAATCTGCTTTTAAAACGCTGATTTCTATGTGTTTTGGCTAATCGTGTGTGTAGTGTGCATGCAGAATCCGTGGATGTCATTTTTTTGGGAATTCGGTGTTGCGGGATAAAACAATGCAGCAGTGAAAAGTGTTGGGTTATAAAATCAGGAGGATCACAGCATGAAAATCTGAGGGAATAATGCCCGAATCCCACATTTTGCTGTGTGATCTTCAGATTTAGGGCATATTTCTCCTCTAGGTGTGCAGCTGTCTGTTTGTATAATACAAAATGGAGCAAATGTAGAAAATCCAGAACAAAAGAAGGTTTGGGGATGGGGAATGTCAGCCTGAGATAAAAATCCGGGCTTTCAGAGAGATTTATCTGAAACGTTCTCTCCTCGTTTGTGACAGTAACAATTAATGAGCATCTTTAGAGGAAATTAATTCCGTGGGCTGAAAAGAAATATCCACTCATGGTGGTGCCGAGCAGCATGGAAGTGAAACCATCTGCCGCTGACTCCATCCCAAATATCCCCGGAATTCTGTGTGTCGGGGGAGCCTCCCGTGCGAGCGCTGCGTGGATTTGGGGAAGGATTCCGTAAAAACGCCGGTTTTGTCTGTGCTCTTCCCCCCGCAGTTCAAGAGGATGCTGAACCGGGAGCTCACACACCTGTCCGAGATGAGCCGCTCCGGCAACCAGGTGTCCGAGTACATTTCCAACACTTTCCTGGGTAAGGAATGCATCCCAAGCGGGTTTTTTTTGGCTCAGGGAAGGGTTAACGCAGCCTGATTGCCCCCATTCACAGCTTCCCTGGCTGGGTTTTCACTTTCCAATGGCTGCGGGAAGGGGAAGAATGGTGTTTGGATAAGTGTATCCACAGAGGAATTCCTTCCCGAGCCGTGGGATGTTCCTGGGAGGATCCCATGGGGCTGGCGGTGGCTGCCTTATGCAATGCTGGGGTTTTGTGGTGACCTTATGGAAAGGACAAAGTCCCACAAACCCAGCTGCAGCCACTGCCTCGTTCAGCTGCCTCTCCCCTCCAGAGACGGGGTTCAGACTAAACCATCCCCAAAGTTTTATTCATTACTTGCTGTAAATCTGCTTGTTTTGCACCAGAAGTCAGAAAAAAAAGGGAATATTTTGCATTTCGTTCGTTCTGTTGGAGCTCACAGCTCGTGAATGAATCCTCTGTGCCAACATTTGTTGGGAGAAATGGGATTTTCTCAGGGAGCAGCTTCAGGATTTGTGACCATTTGTGTATAAAAGGAGCAGCCTCACATTTATAGATATCCCTGAATCCAACAGCTCCGAAGGCTGAGTGTCCGTGGATGCTGCAGCTCCTGGGGATCCATGCCCTGAGGTTGGAATGGCCCGGAATGCGTTCCCTGTGTGACACACAATTATTCCCATTAAGGATTTTAAAGTGATCCCAATAGCCAGCTGCAACTGGAGCTGCTGCCTGCATTCAGGACACAGCAGGGCATCCATAATCCATGGAAGTTTGGAGCTGCTTTGTGGGAACGAACTGGTTTTATTGCTCAGCTGAATCGTGACATCCGGAGCAAGGATTCAAACAGGGAATAGGAGCAAGGCTGGGACACAGAGGGGCAAATCCAGGGATTTGGCCGGTGGTCAACACTTCCCAGCAGCCACGTGAGCGTGGAGCAGGATGTGCTGAGCAGGAATTGCCGATGTGGCCTCCAAAAATAAACCCCACAAACGCTCAGGTTAATGGGGCCTGAATCCCAGCAGGGGCTGACGAGGCAGAGCTGCTGCTGGTGCTGCTGGGGTTGTTTTATCCATGGAATCCCAGACTGGTTTGGGTTGGGAAGGACCATAAGGATCATCCAGTGCCACTCCTGCCCTGGGCAGGGACACCTTCCACTGTCCCAGGCTGCTCCCAGCCCCATCCAGCCTGGCCTTGGGCACTGCCAGGGATCCAGGGGCAGCCACAGCTTTTCTGGGCACCCTGGGCCAGGGCCTCCCCCCCCTCCCAGGGAATAATTCCTGCCCAATATCCCATCCAGCGCTGCCCTCTGGCAGTGGGAAGCCATTCCCTGTGTCCTGTCCCTCCATCCCTTGTCCCCAGTCCCTCTCCAGCTCTCCTGGAGCCCCTTTAGGCCCTGCAAGGGGCTCTGAGCTCTCCCTGGAGCCTTCTCCTCTCCAGGTGAGCACCCCCAGCTCTCCAGAGCAGAGGGGCTCCAGCCCTTGGAGCATCTCCACAGCTTCGTCTGGACTCATTCCAGCAGCTCCATGTCTGAATTCCTGCCGTTCCCCGTGCTCAGGCAGCTCCTTTTCCCTTGGCAGGGCTGGACAAAGCTCTGTTCATTGCTGTCCTGCTGCTTCTCACCTGCCCGGTGCCGGTGCCATCCCCGTGCCATACTCGGGGCCCTGGCACTGCTGAGGGGGGCAGGCTCTCCAGATTGGGCCAGATTGCAGCCTGATTGCTCATACTAAAAAAAAAAAAAAATGAGGGAAGCTTTTAAAAGGATGATCAGCTGTTCCAGGGAATCGTGCCGGTATGGGTTTTATCGACTCGTTTTTTCCTCCCTAAAATTTAATGAAATTAAATGAACACCTAAAATTACAGGAGCCTGCAAGTGAGGAGGTTGAACAAACAAACAAACAAACAAACAGAAATATGTGGGCAGGACTCTCATTTATCTCCAGAGATGGGGATAATTCAGAGAAGTTAAACCCAGATCCTGTGACTTCATTCAGCCTTTTGATTTTATCAGGGCAAGGAGTGACTGGGCACAGGGAATGGCTTCCCATTGCCAGAGGGCAGGGCTGGATGGGATATTGGGAAGGAATTCCTCCCTGTGAGGGGGATGAGACCCTGGCACAGGGTGCCCAACACCCCTGGCAGTTTCCAAGGCCAGGTTGGAGCACCCTGGGACAGTGGAAGATGTCCCTGCCACAGCAGGGGATGGAACAAGATGATCTTCAAGGTCCCTCCCATCCCAACCCACTGTGTAATTCCATGATGACATGAGCTGAGAAGGCTCCCAGAAGGAGCAGAGGGTCCAGCCCTGCAGTGTCCATCAAGGCCCCAGCGTGGGAAGGTCAGAGATGACCAGCAGTGGTTTCACCCTGGCCACATCACGTCAGAGGGACGATCACGCTGCCCTTGGCTCACACGCTCTGCCCCGAGGGCTGAGTGATGCTGCTGCCACCCCCGTGGGGACAGCATGGATCAAATCTGGGATTTCTGCTCCAGAATGGCCATTTGATGCTGCCTTAGTCATCGCTAAGGAGATTATGGAGAGGAAAGTCCTTCAGTGGTTCAGCAAAATCCAGGGAACGCCCGCTGATGTCAGCCAGTGAATTTGCTGTGAATAATGACTCCTTTCCCAACTGCAGTGCTGCTGCTGGGGATTTCAGAGGGGTTTAATTAAGCCCAGGCAAAAGTAACTCATGCCTGGAAGCCTTGTCCCTCTGGAGGTCCTCAAGGTGCACAGAGGTTGTGGTAAATTCCATGAGAAATGGTTTGGATGGAAGTAACGAGCCACTGGATGTGCACTTTAATAAATCAGCTGTAGGGTGGTAAATAACACGTGGTTTTAAGGCTTGTTTATTTATTTATTTACTGAACACGTCTCCACAGCCAAGTTTGGGCCTCTTCCTGTGCACTAAAATTGTGATTATCCCTGAGAATGGCAAAGGGAACTCGGCCTGTGCTTTGGATGTTATTCCACATATATTTGTGAAGGATTGACCTTCAATAAATCAGTGCCACCCGTTTGTTACTGGTTTTAGGAGCAGGGGGTATTGACCCTAAAAAGTGAAAATAGGAAAAATAGTTGTGGTTTATACTTTATTCAGGAAAAATGTGTTGTTTGAACATAGCTTCTGTTTTCCTGAAAGCAGAAATGAATTGGGATTTATCCCTGAGCAGAACCTGGTGCCCTTCAGGCATGGAAAATCACGGAATTATTTATGTTGGAAACCGCGGGGTCCAACCATTCCCTCAGCACTGCCATTCCCAGCACTAATCCGTGTCCCCAGGTGCCACATCCATGCACAGAGGGACATTCCTGGACACGTCCTGTGTCCCCAAACCACACAGTGGCTGCAAGAGAGCAACCAGAGGGTTGGGGACTGGGTTTTTTAATTATTTTTGGATCCCAAAATGAGAAGATCCCCCCAGCAGAAACCCCTGGGTTTGAAGTGGGGTGCAGAGGCAGCAGCTCGAGCGTTGATTTGGGGGGATGTGCTGGGAGCTCACGTTGTGCTGACTCATTTCCCCCTGATCTGTTCCAGACAAGCAGAACGATGTGGAGATTCCTTCTCCCACCCAGAAGGACAGGGAGAAGAAGAAAAAACAGCAGCTCATGACACAGATCAGCGGGGTGAAGAAATTAATGCACAGTTCCAGCTTAAACAACACCAGCATCTCACGATTTGGGGTGAAGACAGAAAAGGAAGATCACCTGGCCAAGGTATGAGGGATTCCTGCTCTTCTGGGAGAATCTGGAAGCTGAGGAAGGATTGTTCCCCCTTGGAATTCTTATCCCTGAAATGACGTGGCCATTAGAAATGCTGTGATTAATGGTGGCAGGCCCTAACAGCATATTTTATATTGAAAAAACCATGAAAATAGCCCTAAAATAAAAAGGTGATGAAGGCTGAGGAGAGCAATTATGAAACACAAAATCAGCCCTTCACAGCTACTCCATGTTCATTAACTCACACGTTCAGCACTCCCATAATTACAATAATCATTAAATTTGCCTATTTGTGAACTCTTGGGAAATGCAGAATTGCCTGGAAAAGCATCCAAACCATTCTCTTTCTGTGCCCTCCAAAGGAGCTGGAAGACCTGAATAAGTGGGGCCTCAACATCTTCAACGTGGCCAGGTACTCCCACAACCGGCCGCTGACCTGCATCATGTACGCCATATTCCAGGTGTGTATTCCCAGCCTGAACCTGCTGCTTCCAGCACTGGTTCCATCCCTAATTCCTCCTTGCCTGGTCCAGCATGGTCTGACGCTCACCGGGGTGTTCGCGCTCTGATCCCACAGGAGCGGGATCTGCTGAAAACGTTCAAGATCTCCTCGGACACGTTCGTGACGTACATGATGACCCTGGAGGACCACTACCACTCGGACGTGGCCTACCACAACAGCCTCCACGCTGCTGACGTGGCCCAGTCCACCCACGTGCTGCTCTCCACCCCTGCCCTGGATGTGAGTGCCCTGCTCGGCTTGGTTTTCAGCGTGGGGTGGGCACTGGTGGCTCTTCCGAGCGCTCGCTTTGCTCCAGGGCCTTCGTCGTTAGGGAATCTCAGCAGCGTCTGGAATCCCTGTTTTACCTCCGTGTCTCAGAAAACCGACTGAAAAAGCACAGTTGGTTTCCCTAAAGCAGCTTCCCCAGCTGTTGAGAGGTAAAACCCCTCTGACAGATCCCTGTTGTTCCACCCTAGGCTGTCTTCACGGATCTGGAAATCCTCGCTGCCATTTTTGCAGCTGCGATCCACGATGTGGATCACCCCGGGGTCTCCAATCAATTCCTGATTAACACAAGTGAGTTTTGTTCTCAATCGCTCAGAATTTCACCCACCAACTTGGAAACCAGTGGGAATTCTTTTTCCTTGCCACAAATGATGGCCTGCAGGCTGTGCTGCCTTCTCAAAGTACCGTGCAGTGAATGAGGGAGACATTCTGGAATCAAGCAGGAATTCAAATGCAATCCCTGACAAAGGGA
The DNA here is from genome assembly GCA_013397775.1 of Eulacestoma nigropectus. Classification (NCBI taxonomy): domain Eukaryota; kingdom Metazoa; phylum Chordata; class Aves; order Passeriformes; genus Eulacestoma; species Eulacestoma nigropectus. The sequence goes on from VZTE01003363.1 coordinate 281,267, forward strand.
GCCACTGTAGCACAATTTGTAAACTCAATATTTACTGCTTGCTAGCTCATGATAAATCTGCCAGCCCTGAGTCCAAACTTCACCATTAAGATAAGATAAATCATCCTATTGCTACTGACGACCAGAAATCCAAATATTGGGCTTCATGTTGTGTTCTGGCACAGGCTGAGCATGGATCTGGATTCCAAAATGTGGGGATTGTTGTGTTTTGGGGAAGGGTTTTTGCAGGATTCTGTTGTCAGTGGTTTGTAACTGAGAATTATTTTGTCATTAGGACTGAGCTGGGCTGGTTAAGTGCTGGGGTTGGCACTCATGGAGCTAAAAAGAATCCCAGAATCCCAAAATCATCCAGTGTCCCATGAACAGGGACACCTTCCACTATCCCAGACTGCTCCAAACCCCATCCACCCTGGCTTTGAACCCTTCCAGGGATGGACCAAGGAAACCTTCCCCCATTAAAACATTTCAGTGGCCAGGACAAGCTCTGGCTGTTGGAAATCCCACATTTCCCAGGCTGGAGTCCAACATTTGGTGTTCCTTCCCCAGATTCTGAGCTGGCCCTGATGTACAACGACGAATCCGTGCTGGAGAACCACCACCTTGCCGTGGGCTTCAAGCTGCTCCAGGAGGAGCACTGTGACATCTTCCAGAACCTGACCAAGAAGCAGCGCCAGACCCTCAGGAAGATGGTGATTGACATGGTATGGCCACTCCCTGAGCCTCTTCTTAACCAAAAATGGTTGTTTTTGTGGCTTCCCCTCCTGAAATCCTCTTTTTTCCCCCTCTGGAAAGGTGTTGGCCACTGATATGTCCAAGCACATGAGTCTGTTGGCTGATCTGAAGACCATGGTGGAAACGAAGAAGGTGACCAGTTCAGGAGTTCTCCTTCTGGACAACTACACAGACAGAATACAGGTGAGGCAGCCAAATTCCCTGGATTTGGGGTGTTTTGGTCGGGATGGAGAAGCCACACTCCTGTTTTTAACCGTGGATTTTGAATTGACCATAAAGAGAAATTCTCAGCAGCCATTTTCTTCTGCACTAAAAAGAAGCACAAGGTGGTCCCATATTTTTTAGGGGAAGGGAATTACTGGGTTTTTTAACACTTGGAGCATGGAACTGCAAACGTGGCACATTCTGAGGTCAGTTCTTGAGGGCTCTCAAATTTCCCTGCTGCTCTCTCCCATTTTGTTTCTCCTGTTACAACAGGAGAATTCCCATATCTAAAGCAACTCAGAGGGAGCTGGAATTACTGATGTACAGGCTGTTCCCTAAATAATTTAACCCTTGATTTACAGAAATGGCCAGGAAATGCTGGAACAGGGTTGTGTAGTGAGCAGGACAAGGTACATCCCGCTCCGCTCTCCTGTTTGATGACCAACTTCTTAAGGACAGGCTCCTGGGAAAACTCCTTAAATCTTTATTTCAGACACTCTGTTGTGCCTAAATCCTCGTGGCCACTTAGGCCCGTTCCGTGTGTGTGTGTGGGGAAGGGATATTACTCATTCCATAAAGTGGGAGCGTTTAACCTCTTGCCCTGAGAGCATGGAAGCGGATTTTGAATGGTGGGAAGCAGCTGGATCCCCAAACAAACCTGTGGGATGTCACTGACACTTCCACAACTGCTCCAGGTGTGAGGCTGGAGTTGTGAGAGCACGCCTGGCCTTGGGGCTGTGGCAGCTGAGCTCATCCGTGGGGGTGGAATCGCAGAATTCCAGACTGGTTTGGGTTGGGAGTGACTTTAAACTCATCTCATCCCACCCCAACACCTTCCACCATCCCAGGGTGCTCCAGCCTGGCCTTGGGCACTGCCAGGGATCCAGGGGCAGCCACAGCTTCTCTGGGAATTCCATCCCAGCCCCTCCCCACCCTCCCAGGGAACAATTCCTTCCCGATATCCCATCCAGCGCTGCCCTCTGGCAGTGGGAAGCCATTCCCTGTGTCCTGTCCCTTCATGCCTTGTCCCCAGTCCCTCTCCAGCTCTCCTGGAGCCCCTTTAGGCCCTGGCAGGGGCTCTGAGCTCTCCCTGGAGCCTTCTCCTCTCCAGGTGAGCACCCCCAGCTCTCCCAGCCTGGCTCCAGAGGGGCTCCAGCCCTGGAGCAGCTCTGGGGCCTCCTCTGGGCTTGCTCCAGCAGCTCCAGGTCTTTAACGTGGCACCATGGAATATTTTTGATATTTTTATGGTCTGTCTCATGATTAGAGAGTCTTCTGGTGCAGTGTTCTGCAGATACAGCTTGAAACCCTCCTCCTTTTCCAGCTGATTTTATGAGTTTCCTGGTGGATGTAATTGCAGGTTCTCCGGAATATGGTGCATTGTGCAGACCTGAGCAATCCCACAAAGTCCCTGGAGCTGTACCGGCAGTGGACGGACAGGATCATGGAGGAGTTCTTCCAGCAGGGAGACAAAGAGCGGGAGAGAGGCATGGAAATCAGCCCCATGTGTGACAAGCACACGGCCTCCGTGGAGAAATCCCAGGTAATTGGCCCTGAGCTGCAGCTCTTCCTGCCTGAGCTTGGGGTTTGAAAGCAGAGACAGAATTCAGCTGCTTTGGCAGCACGGTTAGGAGAGGAGCCAGCGCTTCAGAGCGTGGGTTCTGATCCACCCTGACACCCGGCTCTGCCTGGGGCTCTCACTGCTCTTCCAGCTCCTCTCCATCTCCTCACTCCCTGCTCGTGTCCCAGTTTCCAGAGGAAGCTGGGTCCTTTTTGTTCCCCAGGCTGGAAAAAGGCAGTTCTGCTCTGCCCACCCTCTGCCAGGCCTGTCCTGCCCTCACACCCTCCTAAACCCTCAGATGTTGTACCCCAGTGCCAGCCCCACTGACCTGCAGGACTGGGAGCTTCTCCCAGCTGAGATCCACCTCAGGACCCTGGAAAACCCTGGATGTCTCTCGTTATCCAGGACAATTTTGCAGCGCGCGTGTCCGGTTGAATTAGAGGCCTTTGGAGCTGCCCTGTGCAGGGTGAATCCCAGAAATACTCATTTATGTCCATGCAAACCTTAAAACGAGCTGGGTTTGCCTTTTTTTGGGGGATGAACTGGCTCATCCCTAGCTCTGATTCATAGAATGGTTTCAAGGTCAGATTTTGTTCTGACCTGTGTAGCACGGGCCATAAAATTTCGCCTGGATAGTCTGGAATGAAACCAGGAATTTACGTTTGTCCAAACAGATTCCAGCCTTTATATAATGCTGTCTTGGATGTTGTTTTTGAACGGCTCCAGCAAGTCATCACTGAGGTTTTTCAGCTTGAACAAGTAACAAAATTGATGATAATTATTTCCAAATGTCCTCTTGGGCTCAGCCAAGTGCTTTCAAAATTATTCACTCAAGCGTGTGGTGATTTTTTCGAAAAAATCAGATTTCTTAACCTAAGGAGAAATGAATCCTCCAGCCAGGCTCATCCATGTGCTCCACATGAGAGCTCCGATTAAATTCTTTGCTCCACATCTGCACTTCCCAGAGGCTTCCAAATGGCATTTTTGCCATGCAAAAAACATGGGAATTGCACAAAATGGCCACCATGGAATGGCAAAGGAGAAAGGGAGGTGGTGTGTCCATGCTGGAAGTTTCCAAATGGCATTTTTGCTGTGCAGAAAAGACAGGAATTGCACAAAATGGCCATCATGGAATGGCACAGGAGAGAGAGAAGTGGTGTGTCCGTGCTGGAAGTTTCCAAATGGCATTTTTGCTGTGCAGAAAAGACAGGAATTGCACAAAATGGCCATCATGGAATGGCAAAGGAGAAAGGGAAGTGGTGTGTCTGTGCTGGAAGGAAACAAGGAGTGGATTGGAAAATCATATGCAAATATTTCAAAGCTTGAGATGCCCTCTCAATCTTTTAGGATCAGTGCTGAGCCGTGTGGCCAGTTATTCCATGATTTGGGATGTTTTTAAAGGAACAATGACCTGAAGCAATGATTTTAAAGAAACAACGATTCATGTTTCCTTACAATCATTGTTTCAGGTCAATGATTAACGAGTGCTGATTTTTACCTGCTGGTGCCGTGGAGCCCTGGAGCATTTTGGGTTCCAACCCTCCCGAACCCTTCTATTCCCACTTTTCCCCCGGTGCAGCAGGAACTTTTCATCACCTTTTTGCTGGAGCTGCCTCCCCAGCCCGTTCCAATTGGATGTTCACGGCGCTATTGACATCCTGTTGTGTCTGAGGGAGCCGGCTGTGATTCCAAAGCAAACATCTGCACGCTGGGCCCGGCTCCTGGGAGAGCCATTTCCCTGCTCCACACAAAGCCGTCCAGCGGGGCAGGGAGCGGGGACAGGCTCTGCCAAGACGGAAGAATTCCAATCCCCTTTATGGCCGTTCCGCCGGGGCCGCGGTTCCTCCCTGAGTCAGACGGAGGAGGAGGAGGGCTGAGCTCAGCGGAAGGGCTGACGGAGCAGCGCATCCCTCACTCTTTCCACCGCTGGAACGTCACTCCGGGGGGGCCAGGCAGCTCCTGCCCGCCCTCAGAGCAGCGTTCCCGGGATGAGCGGACAGCCTGTCCATAGAAACACGGAGGCTGCTTGGCAGGGAGCAGGAGGAAAACGGGAATGTTTAAAGTGCAGGATCGTGGGACAGTTCACAATAGGGACGAACTGCACCCTGCAGGAAAATACACCCAGAGCTTGAAGTTCAGCCCGTAAAGGCTGCTCCCCTTGGGAGCACTGGGGTATTCCCAGCTGCCAGCCACGTGGGAACCCTGGGATAAGGCCCTAAATGCACCGGCCTCGTCCCCAGTCACCCGGGAATTCTGTCTGAGAGGAGCAGACTCTCTCAATGCTGGGAGTCCCACCCAGTTCCAGCTCCATGGGCAGGGACAGCTTCCACCATCCCAGGCTGCTCCCAGCCCCGTCCAGCCTGGCCTTGGACACTGCCAGGGATCCAGGGGCAGCCACAGCTGCTCTGGGCACCCTGTGCCAGGGCCTCCCCACCCTCCCAGGGAACAATTCCTTCCCAATCTCCCATCCATCCCTGCCCTCTGGCAGTGGGAAGCCATTCCCTGTGTCCTGTCCCTCCATGCCTTGTCCCCAGTCCCTCTCCAGCTCTCCTGGAGCCCCTTTAGGCCCTGCAAGGGGCTCTGAGCTCTCCCTGGAGCCTTCTCCTCTCCAGGTGAGCACCTCCAGCTCTCCCAGCCTGGCTCCAGAGGGGCTCCAGCCCTGGAATTCCCTCCTCTGGAATCTCTCCAGCAGCTCCACGTCCTCCTGATGTTGGCTCCAGGGCTGGGGCAGCGCTGCAGGTGGGGTCTCACCTGAGCAGGGCAGAGGAGCAGAATTCCCCCTCTCCTTTCCTGCTGCCCACGCTGTGGGATCAGCCCAGGGCTCCATATCCTGAATTTCCTTCTGACTCCAGCATTTAATGAAACTTCCATCCAATGTTTGATCTTGGATGAGACATCAGCCCAACCCCAGGCCCTGGGTGCAGCTCTGGGTGTCAGATGATTGTGTCTGCGTTAGGCTGTGCTGGGTTGGGGACTTGCCCCTGGTATTTTGCTTGTAAAATTGATACAATACGAACTTCTCAGACATCCACCTTTTCCTGGCTATTCCCTTGCCCTGAGCGTGCGTCCCTTTGTTTTCCAGGTGGGATTCATCGACTACATCGTCCATCCGCTCTGGGAGACGTGGGCTGACCTGGTGCAGCCCGACGCCCAGGACATCCTGGACACTCTGGAGGACAACAGGAACTGGTACCAGAGCATGATACCTCAGAGCCCGTCCCCTCCCCTGGAGGAGCGGGGCCAGGACTGCCAGGGCCTGATGGAGAAGTTCCAGTTCGAACTGACGCTGGAGGAGGAGGACTCGGACGGGCCGGAGAAGGACGGCGAGAGCCTCGGCTACTTCAGCCACACAGAGACGCTGTGCGTGGCCCCGCCGGGGGAGGAGGAGCCCCAGAGGGAGGCGAGCATCGAGATTGTGACAGAAGACACATCTCCTGTGGACACATAATGGCCCGGCCCCGCGGGAGTGGCTTTTCAACACTGGCGGAGCTTGCAAGCGGCCTCCGACAGCCTCTTGGGCCGGGTCTGAGGCCTCTGCCACGGGGGTGACAGATCCTCCAGCTACTTGAGATTGGAGTCAGGGTTACAGATGGGGTAGGGAATGATTGCTCAGGAAATGCACGGGTGATTTGCGTTGTGGTTTGAGCCTTGTCAGCCGAGAGCATCGCGGTGTCCTGGAGCTGGCTTGGGTCGGGCCCGAGGCGGCGATGACACACAACTGAGAGATTTTATACTGTTAGCTTTGGAGTTTATACCAGTTAGACTGATAGAAACTACTGATCAATAACTCATATCCAACCTGTCCACCCGACCACCTGTCTGCAGACCTGTGTGCCTTCTTTGTAAACACTTTCACGTCTTTTCGAGAGTCTCTTAGTCCAACACACGGAGTTTGGTAGTTAGAAGCGACACCGAGTGTTTCAGAATTGGCGGCTCCTTTTTGGATTCTTCCTGTTACCAGAAGCAGTCTTCCTTTTTTTTCCATGGGCAATACCTGTCACTTTATTGCAGTTAATCACTTTGACAGACTCAACAGAAGGGGAAACCCTCTGCTTTGCATTACTGCACCTTTCACGTGTTCTTAATCCCCCCCCGGTGACCCGCTGGGAGTCGCTTGGTGCCGCCGTGCACCGTTCCCTCGCTAGGAACAGCAGGATTTTTTCCTCCCCGGGGTTCGGGTTTGTGGTGAGCAGGACAGAGGGCAGGTTTTTTTTTTTTTTCCCTGGCACAGCTCAGTCCATCCCTGAGTAAGCGTGGCAAGGCAGCGTGTGACACGCCTTCCCCCTCGGCAGCTCCCTGGAATTTGCACGCTCGGATATTTGTGTTTCTCTGGCCTCTCGTCCACGTTCCCTAGGTTTAGGTCCACCATCCTCCTCCTCCTGCACTGCCTCGAGCTCTACCACCTCCATTACTGTTTATAACAGTGTATTTATTACCTACTGTACATACTGTAATGTTTTGTAAGTTATTAATTTATATGAATTAGCATCGCCTGTCGGCGGCGATGTTAATGGGGTAGAAAACTCGGAATAAGAGTTGCCTTTTTTTTTTTCTTGTAACCTTTTGTATTGCATAAAGTCCAAGAACCTGAACATAGCTGAAGAGACAGACACAACCCAGGAAGGGCATTTGGGTGGCAGCCGCCCGTGGGGAGGGGACACCGCGTCCCAGGGCAGCAAATTTGGGAATTTGCCAGGAACGCAGAGAGGGGGAACCGAACAAAGAGCTCCCCACCCCCGGGCCGGCTTTTCAACGTCACAATGTTCCAATTTCTGAACGACCCAATGTGAATCTCTATGACAAAAAAAAAAATGTGAACTGATGTAATAATTGTGCTGTGAAACTTCCTCTGGCAAAGCTTGTCCGGCATCGTGAGCGGTGTCAATCTCGGTTTGTAAAATACGTTTCAAGCTTTTTGGTCCAACTCGTGACTGATTAGTTCATGACAATAGCACAGTTGTGCATGATCAATGGGTTTGTTTGTCTGTTGAACACTGCATTGTTCCAGGTGGTTATTTTATTGTTCCCCAGAGTTTCACACGATGTATGTTATAGTATTCTATATTGTGTTCAGATGCATTCTTAAGAGATTTTTATATGAAGTGAATAAATGAAAGCATGACCCAGCCTGCGGCTCCTCGGGAGGCTTTTGTCACCACTGCTCAGGGGACAGAAAATGGGACCCTCCAAACCCAGAACCCTCCCCTGGCCCAATCCCAAAACCCTCCTGTGGCCAAAACCCAGAACCTCTCACAGCTGAAACCCAGAACCTTCCCATGGCTCAATCCCAGAATTCTTCTGTGGCTCAATCCCAGAACCCTCCCACAACTCAGTCCCAGAACCTTCCTGTGGCCACAACCCAGAACCGTGCTGCAGCCAAAACACAAACCCCTCTGATGGCTGAAATCCAGAACCTTCCTTTGGCCAAAGCCCAGGACCCTCCTACAGCCAAAACCCAGAGCACTCCTGTGGCCAAACCCCAGAATCTCCCATAGCTGAAACCCAGAACCCTCCTGGAGCCAAAACCTCAAACCCTCCCATGTCTGAAACCCAGAACCTCTCATGCCCTTAACCCAGAACCTCCCACAGCCGAAACCCAGAACATTTCCATGGCCCAACCCCAGAACCTCCCATGTCCGACCCCAGGACCTCCCATAGCTGAAACCCAGAACCCTCCTGGAGCCAAAACCTCAAACCCTCCCATGTCTGAAACCCAGAACCTCCCATGTCCTAAACCAAGAACCTCCCACAGCCGAAACCCAGAACATTTCCATGGCCCAACCCCAGAACCTCCCATGGCCCAACCCCAGAACCTCCCACAGCTGAAACCCAGAACCCTTCTATGGCTCAAACCCCGGAACTTCCTTAACCCAGAACCTCCCATGGCCCAACCCCAGAACCTCCCATGGCCCAACTCCAGAACCTCCCACGTCCCAACCCCAGAACCTCCCATGGCCAACCCCAGACCCTCCTGCGGCCCATTCCCTGTGGCTGCAGCGGGAGCCGTTCCTTGGGCACCGTCCGTGGCGTGGCTGGGACCTCGTCCTTCCTGCGGGGCCGGTGGCCGCGCAGGCGACAGGAAGGCGGGCGCAGACAGGAAGCGGTGGCCGCGCACGGCCCGGCCCCGGGAGCTTTCATGTCCTGGCCTGACCCAAAACAAGCGACTTTCCAGTAAAAAACATCCTGTGCCAGGGCGGGAGCTGCAGCAGAGCGGGGCCACGGGTGGCACCGGCGGTGTCCCCAGTGGGGATCCAGAGGCTTTCCCTGGATTCGCTGGCTCCGAAGGGAAGCTGCAGGAACAAATGTGGATCCCATCCCACGCCTGCCCTCCCACCCAGCGCTCCATGGGAGCAGCCACTGCCAGGCCACCTTCGGTCACATCCCTCCTGTCCCAGCAGAAGGGGCTTCAGACAGCAGCTCCTGGGGGTTCTCCCAGCTCCCAGCCAGGGTTTGAACCTCTGGAACTCCTTGGTGAAAATTCCTCGGTGGAAGCTCCTTGGAAGGGCCAGTAGTGATTCGTCTTTCCCAGTGGATTAAGGGAATCCCAAACTGCTTTGGGTTGGAAAGGACCTCAAAGCCCATCCAGTTCCATCTCCTGCCATGGCAGGGACACCTTCCACTGTCCCAGGCTGCTCCAAGCCCCAATGTCCAGCCTGGCCTTGGGCACTGCCAGGGATCCAGGGGCAGCCACAGCTGCTCTGGGCACCCTGTGCCAGGGCCTCCCCACCCTCTCAGGGAACAATTCCTTCCTAATCTCCAACCTAAATCTCTCCTCTTTTAACTTAAACCATCCCCCCTTCACCCCAACTCATCCTTTCCATGTCCCTGTGCTGTGGTGGCCACGTCCTGCCCACAGCTCCCAGGGATGTGCAGGGATGGGAAAGGGGTTATTGGGATGAGAAAGGGGTTATTGGGATGGGAAAGCATCGGCACCTCTGGGGGGAGGAAGCACCGAAGCAGGGCAGAGCGGCAGCGCTGGGGCTGCAGGGGAAGCGCCCACCCCGTGTCGGGGGCAGGAGGGTGCCAGGGTGGGTGCCCGGGTGCGGGGGTGCTCTGCCCGTGCCCCCTCCCCTGCGGCCCTCGCTGGCTTCATTCCTGCCCCTTCCCTGACCTTGTCCTGCCAGGCAGCTTCCTCGGGATCGCAGGCACGCGGCCCTGGAGCTGGGAAGAGCCGCCTTTCCCTGCCCCTTCCCCGCAGCAGCAGCAGCAGGGAAAACGTTCCAGCGGCTGCTGCACGGCAAATCCATCCCGGAGCCTTCTGTGTGCCTCTGGTTCTAGGGTGGAAAGCCCAGTTCAGGTGCTGGGAGGTTCCCTGGCTCCGTGTCCCCGTTCCTCAGGGGATGAGGGTTTCCCGAGGCTCTGCTCCACCATCCTCACACCCAGAGCTCCCGTGGGATTCGCACGGATTCCTTCGGCATCGGAAGGCGTCAGACGGAGCAGGGATGTGCTGCTTCCTTCTCGCTCCGGAGCGGAGCTGTTGGGTGCTGCTCCCTCTCCCTGGTGGCCCCCTAGTCGCTTCCAGGGACTCCCAGCAGCTCCTGGTGTGTGCGGGGTGAAGAGTGAGGGACCCCAGCTCGGGGTCTCCGGCTCCTGGGACACGGAGGCACAGGGACGCACGCGGATCTGTCCCCCTGTGCTGCCAGCATTAACCATGGGTGTCACCCAGCGCCCCGGAGCGACAGCTGGCCTTGTCCCCAAGGACACCGCTTCCAACTGAGGCCACGGAGCTGGGATTTCAGGGGGATTTCCACCAGCCATAAACCCACCCAGGGCATCAATCCCGGGGATGAGCAGTGGGAGCAGATCCAGCCCTTCCCGGGGCGTGGGGACAAGGGTCCCGCAGAGCCCCTGCCACTGCCAGGAAACTTCTGACCCAGAGGTCAGCGATGTTCACAGAAACTGTGATGCGGAGAAATAGAATGATCAGCCAGCCCTGCTGCCTGTTCCCAGCTCAGCCCGCTCTCCTGGGGGTGCAGCTGGGTTTCCATGTCCTTTTTCCCACCACTCCGTGGGAGTTAGGGATGAGCGTGGCTGTTCCCACCTGCCCAGGGATGTGTGACAGAGCCAGCACAAGGGACAGGACAGAACGGCCTCAAGTGGCACCAGGGGAGGTTTAGGTTGGGTATTTGGGGAAATTTCCTCATGGAAAGGGTGGCCAGGCATTGGAACAGCTGCCCAGGGCAGGGGTGAGTCCCCATCCCTGGCGGGATTTCAAAGCCCTGTGGATGTGGCACTTGGGGACACGGGGCAGTGGTGGCCTCAGAGGGCTTTTCCAACATCAGCGATTCCGTATTTCTCTGTCCCTGGTCCACAGCCCCTCATCCCTCTGTTCGGGATGGAGCATTCCCAGGTCTAATCCAGCCACGAGGATCTGCAGAGCGCCAAGAGCTCGGTGCCAGCCGAGGGCATTTGGGTGCCACTGGGGCAGAGCTCCCCTGGAAGTCCCACGGATGAGAAAAGAGAAGTGAAAATGGGAAGCGCTGACAGCTCTGCAGCCGAAAACAGGAAGGAGCCGGGGCAGGCGCACAGAGCTCAGATTTTATCGGAGCTGGAGCGGGGCCGAGGGCTCCCGGCACCAGCAGCTTCCATGGGAAGGGGAGATGGGGCACGGGGGTGGCCAGGAAGGACAGGGCAGGTTTTGGCCCCGCTGATGGGGTTTAAGATCAGTTTAGGAGTTTTAGCTCTCCCAAATGTCCCTTTTGGGCTGACACAAAGACCCCATCCCTGAGAATTCCCATTCCCAAGGGCTCCCTGGCCCCAAGAGCTCCCTGGCCCCAAGCCCTGCTCTCGCTGCCCAGTTTCCTGCTCTGCTGAGGGCGTTTGTGCCACCCTGGTGTGGCCCCGTCCCCACCTCTGTCAGCGCAGTGCTGGGAACGCCGGGGACAGCAGAGCTCTGCCCACAGGGCTGCAGGGTGGGCCCGGGGGGACGGCAGGACCGGGTGTGCACGGGGTGCCTGCACATCTGTGCGGCCTCATCCCACCCCTGCACATCTGTGCAGCCGCACCCCTGCACATCTGTGCGGCCTCATCCCACCCCTGCACATCTGTGCGGCCTCATCCCACCCCTGCACATCTGTGCAGCCCCACCCCTGCACATCTGTCCGGCCCCATCCCACCCCTGCACATCTGTGCAGCCCCATCCCTGCACATCTGTCCGGCCCCATCCCACCCCTGTACATCTGTCCGGCCCCGTCCCGTCCCTGCACAGCTGCACAGCTCCATCTGCTGAGCTCCCGGCGCTGCGCAGGGCACGGGACGCTCCAGGGCCGGGAAGTGCCCCGGGAATGGGGAATGTCCGCTCTGGGGGAGCGGCAGCGACGCGCGGGGCCGGGCCGGGCCCTGCAGGGCTCGCACAGCTGGAGCCGGGAACAGCTGGATCCCCGCTGGTTCCCCGCACAGCTGGAGCCGGGCACAGCTGGATCCCTGCACAGCTGGAGCCGGGCACAGCTGGATCCCCGCTGGATCCCGGCACAGCTGGAGCCGGGCACAGCTGGAGCCGGGCACAGCTGGATCCCCGCACAGCTGGAGCCGGGCACAGCTGGATCCCCGCACAGCTGGATCCCCGCTGGATCCCGGCACAGCTGGATCCCCGCTGGATCCCGGCACAGCTGGAGGCAGAGGCTCCAGGGCTGCACTGGGGTCCCTCTGCCTTTGCTGCCCCAGATGTTTCCCAGCACCGCCCCCACCTCTGCCGCCTCCCCGCCCTGTTTCTTTTTTGTGAATAAGTTAATTTCGAGAGGAATTTCATATTCGTTATCAGCACCGGTCCGAGCAGACGGGCCCGAAGATGATCAAGGTGATACCTAAAGATACCTTGGATTTTAATGAAAGACCCCAGTGACATTTCTCAGGCTCTGGATTGTGTTGGGGGGGAATTTATTTCTCTTTATTTCATTACTCAGCTGCTAAATTTTACCTAAAGGAGGCAAAAGCTCCGTTCCAGTACCAGGAATGGAAAACCACGGGAATGGTCTGGGCAGGTGGATAAATTCCTGCAGCACTGACCTCGGGGGCACGGGGGGATGGATCCATTCCCATCCTAAAGCACATTCCAGGCTGATGCTCCCAGGGATCAAATCCAAACCGGGCTCAATTATATTTAGGACGAGGCACGTGGTGTGAAGTGGGGCGCTGGCTGCAGCCCCCCAGGGCTACACGAGGGCTTTCCCAAAGTTCCTGAATCCCTTCTATCCCGAAAAATAAAGATTAATCAATTCTCGATGCTCTGGAGCATCCCGGGGCAGCTGCGCCTCGTCCCCATCGGGGGGTGCTGCTGATGTGCTGCTGATTAACCTGATTAGCCCTGATTAGTCCCTGCTTATCAGGGCTGAGGGTGGGGCTCAGGGAGAGCTCCTGGTGCGGGGGAGGAAGAGCAGGAGCGGAGGGAGGTGGGGTTTGTTTTGGGATGTTCCTTTGGGGTTTGGGGGGCTGCTGGTGGATGGGTGTTCCTGGGTGTGGTTGCAGTGGGATTTGTGGGGATGTGGAGCAGGAATTTGGGGCTCTTTGCCGGGAGCAGGTCACAGGGGGGTGTGGGACCCTTTCCCTAAAGGGGCTCCAGGAGAGCTGGAGAGGGACTGGGGACAAGGCATGGAGGGACAGGACACAGGGAATGGCTTCCCACTGCCAGAGGGCAGGGATGGATGGGAGATTGGGAAGGAATTGTTCCCTGGGAGGGTGGGCAGGCCCTGGCACAGGGTGCCCAGAGCAGCTGTGGCTGCCCCTGGATCCCTGGCAGTGCCCAAGGCCAGGCTGGACAGGGCTGGGAGCACCCTGGGACAGTGGGAGGTGTCCCTGCCCATGTCCTATAAACCCAGATTTATAGGGAAAGACGCAAAGGCTGAACTTCCTGGGAAAGTCCATCCTGCACTGCCCAGGGGCAGTGGGAGCCACTGGACAGGCGGGGACGCAGCTCCGGCCTCTCCCATCCCATTCCCGCCAGGAGCAGCTCGAGGCTGAGCCTATTCCCATCCCGGTTTAATCACGGCCGCCCCAAAGGGCTGTGGGGCGCTGTAAACAACCCCTGGCTGCTTTAACGCCGGGGATTTGCCAGGGCCACGTCCTGCCCGAGGCCGAGGATTGGGGTTTTATTTAGCAAATCCCATCGCTGCTCCGGGGCCGGGCCGGGCTCCTCCGCGCCGCCGTCACATGGAGCTGCGGCTGACTCTGCCGAGGGATGAGTAATGAGCTCCCTGACTCATCTTCTGCCGGGTTTTATTTGGATTTTTTTTCATCTCCAGGCCCTCGGCTTCATCCGTTGCCGGTCGCTGGCAGCTCCTCGCGCGTCTCCTTCGGGAGCTGCCGGAGATTCCCAGCGCTTTTCGCGGGGATCGTCCCCGTGGCTGCTCAGTGGGGCTGGGAGGTGCTTGGAGGCCGAATTGCGAATTCCATCCTTTGGAAAGATCAGTTTGGCCTCGGAAAGAGGGGTTTGGTGGCAGCTGGGGACACGAGAACGCTCCTGCAGGGACCCGGCTCTCCCTGCTTTTGGGGGGAGCCCGTTCCGGGAGCAGCTCCGAGCCGTCCCGAGCGTGGGGTTCATTTTGTCCGCAGGAAGGGGAGTTTGGGCCTTGCCCCGTGGCAGGGGGTGTTCCACAAGGATGGGACATCCCACAGGTCCAGGGAATGCTGGAGCTGCGCCGGGATGAGCAGCAGCCAAGGGATTTCCAGGGGTGATGCTGCCCAAACCCAGTGCTGCAACGGGGGAATTCGGTGCAAAGGACTTTTTTTATCCAAAGTCCGGCCTGGGAAGGGGTTTGCAGGGGATATCCCGGCTCCCCTTGCTTTTTTTAAGGAATATCAGCCCCCTGGAGCTGTGGGAAGGGGGCACTGGGTCTGTCCTGGCTGGCAGTGGAGCCGTTGGATGTGGGATCACAGAATCCCCAGATTTGGGTTGGAAGGGACCTTAAAGCTCATCCCGTTCCACCTCTGCCATGAATTCCACTAGGATTGCTCCAAACCTCGTCCAGCCTGGCCTTGGACACTCCCAGGGATGGGAATCCTGGGCCATTCTCTGCTGCGCAGCAGCTCCGTGAGTTTTGGGGGGGTTGGCGTTGTTTTGGTGTGTCCAGGAGGAATTTGGGCACGGAAGTTGCCTGTCCGTCACTGGGACACCCGGGTGTGCCCGCCTGGCCCCTCGGGGTGTTTTAGGGCTGGGCCGAGGGGACAGAGGAACAACATTCCCGGGATTGTGCTCAGCCTGGGGTTACAGCCGGAATTCCCGAGGGCTCTGGGCTCCTTTCCCTGTGCTGGAAGCGCTGCAGGCAGCTCACAGGAGCTCCCTGCAGGGATTAAGGAACCATCTGTTAAATAATCCCGTCCCTGTGCCCGCTGCTGGGGCATTTCCCAGCAGCCGGGATGGGCAGGGCTGTGCCGGACACGGAGACCCTGCTGAGGGGCTGCTCCCTCCCTGGGGTCTCCAGACCCTTGGAGGTGCTTGGCTTTGGGATTGATCTTTAAATGGGAGGGAAAAAATATCGGGGTTTTGTTGTTTTGGGTTGTTTTGGGTTTTTTTGTTTTGGTTTTTTTTTTTTCCTAGAGAAATTCTATTTTGATTGGGGAAAAAATTGATTTTCGTGAATGAAAAACGCCTTTTTTTTTTAATGGGGAAAACGATGCGGGCATTGCTGCCGAGCAGGGGCAGATCCTGGCAGGCACGTGGGGCTGCCGGGGATGATCCCAAAGATGCTAGTGCGGGGCGAGCGGCAGAAGGGAAGTTTTCCATCCCCGCTCCGCGGTCACGTTGAAAAGCCACATTCGCGAGCGCCGGAACGCGCGGGTTTGTCCCCAAAACGCCGCTGCTGTGCCCGGAGGGGAGAGGAGGGGCAGAGCGGCTCCTCCAGCGGCAGCTGACGGTGCCAATCCCGCTTTTTCCGGGCGCTGGGACGCCCCGGGGACGGAGCCCGGGCTGTCCCCCTGTCCCATCCAGCCGCTGCTCGGGATGAGGATCCCGGGGGTGCGCGTGGGAACCACTTCAGGAGAAGCCTGAGGGGGGTCAGAGCACCTTTCCTGCCGGGAAAAAACTACGCCCGGACTTCGGGAGCTGCTGAAAGCCAATTTTGCCGGAAAGGCTTTTAAATCCCGCGTTTTCTTGGATAAACCTGGCGGCGCCCCCATAAACTTGGGCTGCGCCCCCGGCAGAGCCCCCCAGCCCCTGTGGCAGCTCTGGGAAAGGGTCGGGAAGGGGGTGAGGGACCCCCGGGGGCTGTTCCGGGGGGAGCTGGTGCCGGGGGTGGCATCAGGGGGAGGGGACAGGGCAGGGTGGCATCACCGGGGGGCGCAGGCACAGCCCGGGCTCGGCTCCCGCAGCCCCCCCGCCGCCTCCCCGGCCTCTTTTGTTCCCCGCTCCGGCTTCCCTTCATGCGAGATTAATTCCCGGGCGCTGCTCGAAGCAGTCGGGGAGAAATTTCTCCCGCATCCTCCTTTCGGGGCTAATTGCCGGCGCTGTGACGTCAGCCGATGGATTTGTCCCTTGGATGGCTGCGGGAGAGGCGGCGAGGAGGGCCCGGCGCTGCCGAGCTCGCATCCCTGCGCTCGCAGCCGCCTGCGCTGCCTTCTCCAGCCGGGATCGATCCCTTTTTCCCGGCTCCCAGCCCCGCACGCTCCTAATCTGACAGCGGCCGGGAATTAATCGGGCCGGGAGCTGCAATAGGATTAAGGGAGGGGAAGTGCGTCACGAGGTGCGGACAGGGGTTCTGCTTTTGGGGAGAGCGGTGGTGCTGTTGGGGCGGGGTG
>VZTE01003363.1:311434-322234 GCA_013397775.1 Eulacestoma nigropectus
GGGGGTGGGGAAGGGGCTGGAGCCCCAGGAGAGGCTGAGGGAGCTGGGAAGGGGCTCAGCCTGGAGAAAAGGAGGCTCAGGGGGGACCTTGTGGCTCTGCACAACTCCCTGACAGGAGGGGGCAGCCGGGGGGGTCGGGCTCTGCTCCCAGGGAACAGGGACAGGAGGAGAGGGAACGGCCTCAGGCTGGGCCAGGGGAGGCTCAGGGTGGATATTTGGGAAAATTCCTTCCTGGAAAGGGCTGCCCAGCCCTGGCACAGCTGCCCAGGGCAGGGGTGAGTCCCCATCCCTGGGGGGATTTCAAAGCCCTGTGGATGCAGCACTTGGGGATGTGGGGCAGTGGTGGCCTTGGCAGTGCTGGGAATGGTTGGATTCGATGATCTCAGAGGGCTTTTCCAACCCAAACAATCCCACGAGTCCCAGCCACCACCGCCGTGGCTTTGGGGTGGATGTCCCAAAGTGCTGGGGCAAAGGAGGCTGTGCCACCACGTCCTGGGGACAGCAGGGGACAGGCAGCAGGAGCTCCCATCCTGCAGCAGTGCTCGGGTGTTGTTTAATGTCCATCCGCAGGAACTTGGAAGTTTTTCCTTTTATTCCGTTTGGATTTGTTTCCCTGAGCCTTTTCATGTCCTGGTGGGAGTTGCTTTGGGGGTTTCCCATGCCAAGGGACAGATTGCCGGGCCTGGCCGGGTGACCCTGGTGGCGTTGGCACCTCTGGAGGGCTTTTCCTGCTGCAAAGAGGGGCCCAGAACAGGGGACACACGGAGCACATCCCAAGGGAGGGATGGGCAGCCCCGAGCTGTCGTCCTGCTGTCCCCAGGGATGGTGGCATCCATCCACCAGGAGCTCCAGCTGCGTGTGAGCTCATCCATAATTTAGCGGGATGGGTGGGAATGAGGCTCCTTTGCATCTCCTCCTCGTGGAACATCGCTGGAGCCGGGGCTGGGCGCTGCCTCCATCCAGCGCTGCGGTTTCCACGGCTCCATCCCGCCGTTCCCATGGGGTGGGAAGCTGGTGGTGGGGACACGAGGGATCCCAGGGTGCTGGGGGTGGTGGGGAGGTCGCGGAGAGGCCACCCTGGAGGACACGGCAATTAGCAGCAGCCCTGATTAGCGCGGCGGGGTCACGGCGCGGTCACGCCCCAAAGGGCTTTGGGCGCTCTCCAGATCCCTGCCGGCAGCGGGCATGGAGCGGGCATGGAGCAGGAGGAGGGAGGGATGGTGGCATCTGCCACACCCTGTGGTCGCCACGGCCAGGCCCCAGGACACCCTGCTGGGGTCCCTGGAGCTGCTGGGGGCTCTGCTGGAGCTGCTGGGGGGAAGGAGCTGCTGCTCTTCTGATGCCTTGAGGGGCTACCCAGAAACAGAGCCCAGGCAGGAGGGAGGGAATAAAGGTGGATATTTATCTGAAAGGCCTTCAAAGGTGCACCCTGGGGAGCCAAAGGCCACATCCAAGCTGGACCCCGAGCTGGACCCCGAGTTCTTCACGCTTTGATAGGTTTGGTTCATTTGCAGATCAGCAGAAATTCGCCAATTCAAACTTCAGCTGATGCTGGAATTTCTTCCATTTCTCCCCCTCTCCAGAGGCCCTGGTTTACACCTTTTGGGCCTGGGACAGCCTGAGTGTCCTTGAACAACGAGCTGGGAGAGGCTTTGTTGTGTCTGTCTGGCAGAAGAGAGCAGCAGCCAACAGGCTGCAAGGAACTCCAGAGTCCCACACCAGGCAGGGCAGGATTTAAAAACAGAAAAGCTGGAACCCAAGGCATCACTTCCTCCCCCTGGGGAGGGTCCCCACAGCAATTCCAGCTGGGATGGGAGCAGGAGGTGACGTCCCCTACCCTGGGATCACGCAGTGAGGAGCAGCCACGAAAGCAGAAGGGGTTTTTGCCACTTCCGAAGGGTTTCAGAGACTTTTTTTGCAAGGAGACAAAGCCTGAAATAGGAGAGGTGGGACACAAGCACGGATTAATTGGAAAACTTTAGGGAAAGGCGTCATTCCCAGTGAAACCAAGCAGCTCCCAGCGGGGTTTCTGTGATGCCCCGAGTCGGATGTGAACTGCTGGCACATCCCTGGCAGCGCAGGGAGTGCGTGGGAGGTGGAGGAGCCCGTCTGGATTCCATGGACCCTTGTGTTCCCTAAATCCCTCGGCATCCCTGGGCAGCGCCGGGATGTGGCTGCGGAGCTGCCGTGACCCAGCCCCGATCCCAAATCCCGTAAGCAGCTGGGGATTAGGATCCCTGGGGAGCCTCAGCAGTTTCCCAAGCCATTCAGCAGAGGAGGGCCTGTCCTTCTGGCGGGATTAAAGCCTGGAAATTCCTCCAGGTGGGATTTTTGTCTCCTGCAGAAGGAGGGACGCGGGGCAGGGACGTGGCTGTGGGATGGGGGCAGGAGCCAGCTGGGACAGTGCCCGCCCCAGCAGCAGCAGCAGCACTTTATTTACTGATAAACCTAAAATTCATCACCTGATAACGTGAGGGAAATGGTTCTGTGGCCTTGTGTGGGCTCCTCGAGGGACAGGTAACTCAGATGTGCTGATAACGTCATAATTACAGTTGTTGCTACCACGAATTCATTTAAAAAAGAGTTAATTGGAGCAGTTTGGGCACTAACACTGCTCCTTTCTCTGTTCTTTCCAGAGGGTCGCCAGACAGGGATGGCATCGTGAGTATTGCCAGTGTCGCCTCCCCTCCCACCACCATCGGCATTTCGGGAAGTTTTCTGGTTAATATGGAAAATAAACATAAAAATCCATGTAGGAAACGACAAATTCCAGGTTCCCTCTAAAAATACCAACAGAGGAGCGCCGGGGGCAGAGGGACCAGGTGTCCTGCTAAAGCCCAGCTCCTCATCCTCCTTCCCACTCCTGCTAATTGGCTTGGGCCAGATTTGCTGGCTGAGGAGTTCAGGGGCAACCGCCAGAGCAGCTGCTTCCAATCTCTATTTTTATTTTCCATATCAGCCTGAAAACAAGGGGATGTTTGCGTTTGGTTTGTTTCGATTATTGCTGCTTTTGTTCCTGGTGTTAGAAACGTCCCCGCTAGCGCTGGGCCCCGTCTCCTTTAGTGTTGGATACCAAAAACATGCTGGGTTCAGACTGGGCTTTATTTCTGGAGCAAATCCAGACTTTAGAGTTTCACCTTAAAATAAAGACGAGGTGTCTTTTAAAAAGATAAAAAATTTGGGAGGGGCCAAGCTGCTCCTTTCAAGAAATCAATTTTTTTTTCCCTCCCTCCTCCCAATCTGATCCAAAATCCTCAGCTTTGGGCTCTCCCTGTGGTTTTAAGCTGCTTTTTAGGAAATAGGGATTAAAGTTAGGCTGCAGCTTCAGCAGGGCTCTATTCAGCAGTGGAAAACGGATAAATAACAGGTTCAGGCTGGATATCAGCAGGAATTCCTCCATGGAAAGGGTGCCCAGGGAGGTTTGGAGTCCCCACCACTGGAGGTGTCCAAGGAACACCTGGACGTGGCACTCGGGGACAAGGTGGGGATGGGGCACTGCTTGGGCTGGATGATCTTGGAGGTTTTTTTCCAACTTTAGTTCTGTGAATAATCCAGGGAACACCCCCAGGCTGTGCCCTCTGCCAGCAGAAATCCCACGGGCAGCTTTTCCCAGCCAGGTGTGGGCACAGGGGTCTTCAGGTGTCCTCTCCAAGGATGCAGAAATGCAATTTTTAGGGAGTAGAATGAAGCTCCTGGAGGTGTTTGAGGCAGAGGAATTGGAAATGGAGACATTTAATATCATTTTTTTCATCCTCCAGCCCCTTTTCCACGTAATTTTTGGAGCCACTGGAGTGGCCAGGAGGCAAATCCTGACTGCTGAACAGAGCCCACGGGAAAATCCACCTCTAACCCTGGTGGAGCCACAGCTGAGCCTTCCTTTCCTTATAAATCAGCATTCCCAACTTCCTTAAACTTAGTCTTGTGTGTTTCAACCCAAACCACGGGCAAGGACTGGGTGTTTTAACCCTTTTTCTGCCACCCCCACCCTTGCAGCAGCCCAGCCCTCATCCCAATGATCCAACTTCCAATAGCAAACCCGAGAGCACGCGGGAAGGAGGAAATAAGGATGGGGTAAGGAAAACCGAGCTCGGCTCCCAGCTCCCACAGGGGCGTGGAAAACTGGGAGGCAGCCTTGGTTTGGGAGCTGAAGAGTAGGAAAAACACCCTTCAGGGTCAGCCAGGCCAAGGGAAATGGGGTTAAATACAGATGGATGGGGGAAAAGCAGGAATCCCACGGAAAACAGCATCCAGAATTCCCAGAGAAGAGAATCCAGAGGAGGTTTTCCCACGCCTGAGCTTCCAAGGAAGCTGCTCCATCCCTGGGCAGTGTGAGGAGCAGTGGGGGAGGTGTGGAGGTGAGGGGCTGGATCCAGCCCTGGGTTGGGGAGTGCATCCTGTCAGACCCTTGGAGGGAGCCGGGGTGGGAACGCTCCCACTGGAAGCCCAGGGGAGCTGGATGATCCCACTGGAAGGCCAGAGGAGCTGGATGATCCCATTTAGGTGACCCAAATCACAAGCCCAGCCTGAGGTCAGGCCCCAGGGGCCTCGCTGGTCACTGGCTGTGGTGACCATGGGAATTTGGGTGGGTTTTGGGCGCCCAGAGCCACCCAGGAAAGGGTTCCAGAGGTGCCAGGTGCCCGGAGCCTCTTCCAAGCCGAATTCCCTCGATCCGAAGCAGCAATTCCTGTGTGTGTCGGTGTCTCATGGCATGGACTGACTCATCCCAGACCCTTCCCACTGCTCCATCCCAAATTCCCAATGCCCGGCGTGCGGGATAATGGGATCTGAATCCTTCCTGGGATTCCCTTTTCTTGGGGAAGGGGTTTATCCCAATGAATTTCCCTGCTCGACTGGCATCGGGAGCCTCCACTGCTGCCAGCTCTTCTCGAGGGCTGGAGCATCCCAGCGCACGGAGAAATGGCCGTTCCCTCACTTTTCCTTAAGAAATGTTGGATGTTCACCTAATGAATATTCAAAAAACTCCCTCCTTCCCTCTCCCTGCTATGGGGAAATTCCAGAGATGGGGAATACTGTCGGATTTCTGAGTGGGGGCGCGGAACAACACCCGGCGGGATCCCGCTGTGGGATGTGCTGTGTTCCTGGTTCCTCCACTTAAACCATGGGAATTTTCCCTTCCAGAAGAAAACCAACGGAGCCCCGAACGGATTTTACGCGGAGATCGACTGGGACAGATACGTAAGTGCCCCCCAGAGCTTCCCTGCATCCCACGGGAATGCCAGGCTGTTCCCACTCGGATTTGGGGCTTTTTGGGTGATCTCAGTTGTGCCCAGACACCAATTCCATCCCTGCAGGTCAGTCAGAATTCCCAGGCTCTGTCCTGGCCCACAGGATGTTGCAGTTTATCCAGAGAAAACCTTGGATTATAACCAAGGATGAGAGCCTTTCCTTCTGCAAAATGCTCATGGAATTTGAGGTGCCCTTCGCTCCGTGTGGCCCCAGGGCCTCGGGCTGTGCAGGACATCCCTTCCCACACGAGGAGAGAGCTGCTCCAGCTTCCCAGGAGTTCACATTCCTAATTCTTGTGGGCTTTTTTTTATGTTCCCTATCCAGAACTCGCCTGAGCTGGATGAGGAGGGATACAGCATCCGACCCGAGGAACCAGGATATATCCTTTGGTTTTGGCTTTGCCTCTTGGATTATAGCCTGGAACAGGAGCTGGGTTCACAGGGAGGCCTCTGGCTCTTTTAATTCATTATTATGATTTATTATTAATTATTATTTATTTATTGCCACCTTTTGGTTTTCACTTGGAGCTGGCACTCCACAGATAAAGCCAAATTCCCGAGGGAATTACCTGAGGCTCTGGAGCAGAGGGTGATTGGAGTTCTTGGATTCACTGCTATGGAATGAGGAGTGGGAGCGCCCCGTGGGATGATCCGTGGAGATCACTGTATTCCATGATTATCCTGGGGAAAAGGAGGCTCAGGGAGGAGCTTCTGGCTCTCAGCAAGGCGGGGACAGCCAGGGGGCATCGGGCTCTGCTCCCAGGGAGCAGGGACAGGAGGAGAGGGAACGGCCTCAAGTTCCAGGGGAGATTTAGCTTGGATATTGGGAACATTCCTTCATGGAAAGGCTGGTCAGGCATTGGAAGGGGCTGGAGCGCCCATCCCTGGAAGGATTTAAAATCCCTGTGGATGTGGCACTTGGGGGACACGGGGCGGCGCTGGGGGACGGTTGGACCCGATGGTCTCCCAGGGCTTTTCCAACCGAAACAATTCCATGAAATGCAGACATGGATACAACCCCCGCAGGGCTGGGGTTATCCCTGAGAACAGCAGCTCCACGTCCTCCGGCTGCACGGGGGCCCGGCAGCGATGGGGGCCCAGCACAGCATCTCCTGTGGGCCTTCGGGGTCAGGATTTGGGGACCACCAGATTCCCGCTCTCCAGGGAGCGCTTGGGAAGGGAACTTCCTTAACTGTGCTGTACCTACCAAAGGAAAGCACTTCTACTCCTCCAGCGAGTCGGAGGAGGAGGAGGAGGCGCACAAGAAGTTCAACATCAAGATCAAGCCCCTGCAGGCCAAGGACGTCCTGCGCAGCGCGGCCACCGTGGACGAGCTCAAGGCCTCCGTAGGCAACATCGCACTTTCTCCCTCCCCCGTGGTGAGTTATCCCTGCTCCCCGCTCTTCCAGAGCTCCCAGAGCAGCGCTGTTCCACAGGGATCGTCCCAAACTCGGGGGGAGACGATGCTCCTCCGGTTGGTTTTGGTGTCCTTATTTTGGGGGCTGCTCCGTAGGGATGTGGCTGCAGGTGGAGCTCAGGTGTATCAAAATGGTGTTCCCAGTTCAGAATGTCTTAAAAATTCCCTTTCCTGCTCATCAAAAAGATCAGGATGTACTATTCCCTGCTCTTTTTCCCTTCTTCTCCTTGTTTTTCAACGAGGAAAAAGGGGAATTTCAATCAAGGGCAATTTTCGGTCGTCATCGTTCAGGGTCTTGCCCTGATTCCCAAGCCAAGGAAAGTATCTGTGGGATTTTCCATGGGATTTTAGAGGGATGTTTCTCCCCCTGGAGGTGCATCCGGGTTCCTGGAAGGAAAGGTCATTTTTCCTCACTCCATCCTGGTATAAAAACCACCCCCCTCTGCTTTTCCTAAGGCTTGTTAAGATTCCCGTTGGCTCATCCCAATCTGTTCAGCCATGGAAAGATTGGATTCTGGGCTTTCAGGAGCTTTTAGCGTGGGCTTTCGTGTCTTCCCAGACAGAGCTTTCCACGATTTATAAATAACCTGGATCTGGAGTGTGAATGACTCCCCAAGCCAAAGCAGAGCTGCAATAAAATCCGTGGATTTTATTTCTTCTCCCCAGCCAGGGAGTTTCTGCCTGTTGGCATTTGAGGATTAGAAATGGCAGTTGGATGCTTTGGGAAGCACAAAAAAAGGGGGGAAAATCCAACCTCAAAAGGAACAATTAAAATATTATTATTAATAATAATGATGATGATAGGAAAACCGAGTCCTCATGGAATGTGCATTTCCCTAATCTGATTTTCGTCTCCTCTTTCCCGTGGTGTTTTTCCTGCCGAGGCTGGGGTTTGCCGTTGTGTGGGAAGGGGTGAGGGGGATCCCTGTGCGGGGTGGGCTGTGGGATTTGGGCACTGCCGTGCCTTGGGGTGATCCCTGGGAGCCTCCCTGCGGAATGTGCTCAGGGAAAAGCCCCTGCCAGGCTGGGCAGAGGGATCCCCGCTGCTGCTGCTGCACGTGGGGATCCCAAATCCGGCGTGTGGAGCCAAGGGGAGCAGATGGGCCGGGGAGCGGAGCCGCTCCGGGTCCTGGCACAGGCCAGGAAAGCTCCAGAGCCCCGGGCAGGAGCTGCCTGCAGGAGTCTGGCATCCACAGGAATTCCAGGATGGTCCCTGCCCTCGTCCTGGTGTCTTCTCTCCCAAACCAGCTCCAGCACCACATCCCTGCTGGAAGAGAGCAGTGGGGTGGGAGATCCTAAATCCCACGGGCTAGGTTGGGACGGACCTTAAACCCATCCAGTGCCACCCCTGCCATGGGCAGGGACACCTTCCACTGTCCCAGGCTGCTCCAAGCTCCCATGTCCAACCTGGCCTTGGGCACTGCCAGGGATCCAGGGGCAGCCACAGCTTCTCTGGGCACCCTGTGCCAGGTGCTGTGTCCGTAGTCCCCGTCATTCCCAGCCCTCTGGACTGGGAGTCCTCCTGCCTGAACTGGGAATGCAGCAGACTGGGAACGGCCAGCGGGGCCTGGATTGATAAAACAAAGGAATTCTTTCCGTGAGACAGCTCAGACACAACTTTTATACTTCCAAACATTTTCTATTTCCTCTCCCTCCCGTCTCCCACGCGGATGGGTGACCCTGGAGCGCTCCTGTCCCTCCGCTTCGCTGCGTCCTCAACAAATCTTCAATTCCTCTTTATAAAAAACCCCTCACCTTCTCATTCTCTTTTTTTTTTCTCTCTCTCTGCCTTCTTTTAGAGGAAAAGTCCGGTAAGAAACACCGTTTTTATCTGGAATATTTTAACCCAGCCTCGTGCGCTCTTGTCCTGTCTCTAGAGCCGAAACATCGGAAGCAAATAACAAATCCTGCCCTCCTAGAAGGAAGTTTGATTTCCTTTGTTGCTGACTTAGAGCACTTTAAAATAGAACGTTTAAAAATAGAGCTGGGCCTGGCCCTGAGTGTGTTTTGGGGGTGTGGTTTGGGCAAGGTGTGCGAGGGTTGGGTTTTACCCGTGGCACACCCGGAGGAGGCAGGAAACCCATCCGCGGTGCCATGGGGCTTTCTCCAGGAGATGGGGAAATCCCCCCCATTTCCCAGGATCGGGGTCACCCTGGGGGCTCTCCCAGAGTGACCACGAGGTGTGGGGGAGCCCCCCGGGAGCTGTGGTGGCCGCTGGGGATGTGGGGGTGCTGACCTGTCGCTCTCTGACCAGGTGTCTCTTCTCTCCCTTCTCGCTGACCGCAGCGGCGCAGCCCGGTAAGAACCCGCTCCTCCCGCTCCTCCCGCTCCCGGGAACGCGGTCACGGAGGGGTCCCTGCCCATGCTGGGGCTCCGGGGTGGGCACAGAGTGTGGGGACAGGTGCCAGTGGTGTCACAGACCCCGCCGTGTGACCCCAGCTGATGGTGGGATCTCGATATCGCAGAGGGTCCTCAATGATGGGAGTTGTCCACCCTCACCCTTGCGACCCCTGGAGATCCCACTGGTTCTGGGGTGTCCCCGCTTCCGTGGCTGGGGGGATTTGGCTTTGGCTCCCTGAGCCACTGGCACAGCTGCCCAGGGCGGTGGGGAGTCCTCGTTCCTGGAGGGATTTAAAATCCCTGTGGATGTGGCACTTGGGATAACCCCCAAGGCAGAGCTGCCGGCGGTGCCTTCGTGCGGCTCAGAACTTCTCTGTAGGGTTTTCGGCTGCCTGGAGTTCAGCCGTGCCCAGTAAATGTCCCCTCTGCCAGGCTGCCTTGCTCCTGGGGTGACAACAGCTGTGCACCCGTGTCCCTGTGCATCCCACTAATTCCTGTGTTTCTCCTTCCAGGGCACGATTAAAAGGAATTTATCCAGTAAGTATCTCCTGCAGCATGGAAAAAATAAGTTCTTGCCGTTGGTGGAGGTGTTTTGGAGGGTGAGGGGGGGAAAAGGAGTGAGTTAAGTTTGGTTTAAAGCGGTCCTGGCAGAGCTGGTGGCTCCCAAAAACTTTTCCTTGGGGAAGGGTGTGTTGGACACCCTTGGGATCCCTGCAGCAGGGCGGCTCCCCGGTTCTGTTCTCGCCAGCAATAAATCTGGATTTAAAGCAGATTTTTCCTGCCAGCAGCTCCCCAGCAGGGCGGGTGGGACACCAGGCGTGACCCCCCTGCCAGCACGGGGTCGGGGCGGGCCAGGGGATGCTCTGGAATGGGAATGACCCTCATCCCTGTCTGTCCTGCCCGCAGGTGAGGAGATCACGCGGCCCCGGCGCTCCACGCCCACGCCAGACCCCGCCAGGTCAGTCCAGAGCCCTGAGGGGTCATCCAAGGTTCAGGCACCTCCTCCCAGTGTGGGATTGGAACATTCCCACCTGCACCGTGCTCGATGGGAAGATTGAAGGGTTAGATGGGATATTGGGAAGGAATTGTTCCCTGGGAGGGTGGGGAGGGGCTGGAATAGAATTCCCAGAGGAGCTGTGGCTGCCCCTGGATCCCTGGCAGTGCCCAAGGCCAGGCTGGACGGGGCTGGGAGCAGCCTGGGACAGTGGGAGGTGTCCCTGCCCATGGCAGGGGTGGCACTGGGTGGGCTTTGAGGTCTTTCCAACCGAAACCATTCCGGGATTTTGGCAGGGCTGAGGGGCTGATGGTGGTTGGGATGCTCAGTGTCCATCCCTGTTCTCCCCCAAAAGCACCAGGGACGTTCCCTGCTGGAAGCCACCTTGAGCCTGATCCACAGGGAAAGCTGGCCAGCCTTTGGGGGGGATATATTGGTTTAGGACAGCAAACATGCAGGTTTTTATGGCATAAACCCAAATCTCACTGGGAATGTGCCCTGTGCAGCTGCAGGGTTCGACTCAAGGTTTGATGGACCAGAGTATGGTCCAGATCTCAGGATTTATTTGTTTATTTTATATTATTTCTATGATATTATTTCTATGATATTATTTTCATTATTTCTATTATTTATATTCTTTCTATTCTATTATTCCTATAATATTTTTATATATTTCTATGATATTATTCCTATGCTATTTTTTATAATATTTATATTATTTATTCTACATTATTTATTTTCTATTATTTATTCGATATTTTTCATATTATATTTTTATATTATTCATATTATATTTTTTATTT
>VZTE01003363.1:322300-339813 GCA_013397775.1 Eulacestoma nigropectus
TATATTCTATCTATCTTTATATTCTATCTATCTTTATATTCTATCTATCTTTATATTCTATCTATCTTTGTATTTTTATATCTTTATTTTTTATCGTATTTTTATTTTTTATATTTTTCTATTGTATTACTTTTTAAAATTTTGTTTTATAAATCTCAGGATTTCTTTTTTTAATCCTTTTCCATGACGTTTGGACTAATCCTAAAGCAACTTGAACTGTCCCCCAGCTGCTGTGGCACCACAGGGTTGGCACCGTGCCGCTACCACTCTCCTTCCCCTCTTTCCCACCTGGAATCCCGTGTTTGGCCAGCTCCTCGTTGGTCTGGGACACAAAAAGTCCTTGGAAATGTCTGTGTTTGCCTGAAACACGGGGTCAGAACACGGAAATGACCCCCATGGCTGCTCTGTGCTTGTCTCATCCCACAGCAAGAAAACCGGGGAAGATCCGGCGGCGCTGGCCCCGCTCTTCGGGCCCCCGCTGGAGTCGGCGTTCGAGGAGCAGAAGTTGGATGGTGAGTTTGGGGCCGGGGTGGGCGAGTTTGGGATCATGGTGGGCGAGTTTGGGGCCCGGGTGGGCGAGTTTGGGGCCGGGGTGGGCGAGTTTGGGGCCCTGGTGGGCAAGTTTGGGGCCAGGGTGGGTGAGTTTGGGGCCCTGGTGGGCGAGTTTGGGGCCCTGGTGAGTTTAGGGCCCTGGTGAGTTTGGGGCCTGGTGAGTTTGGGATCATGGTGGGCGAGTTTGGGATCATGGTGGCATCACCTGGCAGGGACATGGAAAGGTTCTCCAGCCCTGGCAGGGGTGGAGTCCCCATCCCTGGAGGGATCTCGAAGCCGTGTGGATGTGGCACGTGGGGACAAGGTCAGGGGTGGAATTTGCTGGAATCCCCCTGCCTGGTGGATGGTTGGGCTCCATGGGCTCAGAGAGCTTTTCCAAGCTCACCAATTCCCTGATTCCCAGGTTCCCAGCCCTCCTGCTGGAGGAGGAAGAAGCCGAAGCAGGGGTTGAAGGACGGGTGGCCGCGTTCCGGGCGGGGTTAATTCGGGTTGGATGGAAACAGAGCAAGGGCTTAAGTCAATTAGTTAATTACGAGCTCTGGGAGAGATCCTGACAGGAAACAGCTCGAGAATATCCAAACTCAGGACTTCCCAATCAAACCCTGGAGCAGGGGGAGTTTAGCTCCATGCAGGATTCTGGATGCAGCTGTTGGACAACCCCCTCCGTTCCTAGGAAATGCCATCTCAATAAGGGCATTTTTTTCCCCCAAAACAGCGTTTGTTTGACATGGAGGTGCTTTGCTTCCTCCCAAACCTGATTTTTCCCAGCTCTCCCAAAGCACAGGGACCTTGCAAGGCTTGTTTTCCCCAAAACCCAACCCCATTCACCCCCTGGAGTGGGTTGTTCCCGGAGATCTCTTCCTCCTTCTCCTCCTGGAGCCTCAGGGAGTGGCCACTGCCCTTGTAGCCTCGTTATGTCCTCTCGTTAAAGACTCCAGTTAATTCTTTTCATCAAAGCAATGTTGCTGTGCGGTTCCCTGCACAAAAAACTCCAAGAAATTTCAATTATATATAAAAATATCCTTTTTTCCCCCCCTTTATTCCCTGTGAATACAAATATCTTTCCATTTTAACACCTGATGGGGTTTGATTTTTTGCAAATCCTGAAATTCCAGACCGTTTTTGCCGTCAATACGATGTTTTCCTTCCCGTAAAAAGCCTCCAAATCCATCCCTGGCATTGTTTTGTTTGTCAAGCAGCATGAGTGTCAAACTAATTGCACGTCCTGCTTCAAAACCAGACAGGCTTTTAATTATCCACCGTTACAAAAGCCCCTGTCTTTAATTAATGAGGTTTCTCTCACTGTCTGGTCCCTCTTTTCCCAGAGCCTCAGTGTCTCATCCGTGTGTTTTGGTGTTTGGAAGGAAATATTTGGGTTTTTCGTTGCTTTCAAAGGTTTCTTTTTGATTTTTCAGCTGCTCTGGACCAGCCTGAGATATGGGGGTCAGCCCAGCCCATCAACACAAACGTAGAGTCCCCAAAACTCCCCAGGCCTTTTCCAACTGGAAGTAAGTGGCCACGAAACTAAATTAATATATACAGAAATCAGGTCAAAGGTTTGGGTTTTCCTCATCCAGGCTGTGCAATTCCATAATATTTTAAGTTAGAGGGGTTTGGGTTTTTTTCCCCTCGGTTTGATTTGGGTGACAGCGCTGTGGGGTGGAGGAGGGAGTGGGATGGATAAGGGATGGAGGGACGGGATGGATCCTGATCCTGCGTATTCATGCCGTGGTTATTCGGCTGGAAAAGTTGGAAGCACCAGTTTTTCCAGGATAACATCGGGAAGAGAGCAGCACAGCCCCGAATCCCTGATTTCCATCGCAGCTCTCCCTTTGCCCGGGGCAGCTGGGGGGGAACCATTTCCTTCGCAGAAACGCCCCCATAAAGCAGCGCTGGTTAATTAGCCCCTGTTAATTAGCCCCAGCATTCCTGATCCCGCAGGCACATCCTGGATCCACGTGGGATGGGCACGGGAGAAAGGTGGAGGCAGCTCTGTGCCTCAGAGGCTCCAGGTTTAATTAAAATGCTGATTTCGGGGGTCAGAACAGGAGCACGGGCTGAGATGTAAAAACGGGGGGAACAAAATTCCATAAAACCCAACAAAAATGGATTCCCATTTCCACAGGGCTGGGATAGATGGGATATGGGGAAGGAATTCCTGCTGTGAGGGTGGGGAGGAGCTGGGCTGGAATTCCCAGGGAAGCTGTGGCTGCCCCATCCCTGGAAGTGCCCAAGGCCAGCTCGGACAGGGCTCGGAGCTCATCACAGGCCTTATCCCCTTTTCCCAGCAATCCCGTTTGATATTCCATGGAATATTCCATGCTTCCTGCTGCTCCCCAGCTGAACGTCTCCCCTCTGTGCTCTGTTCCAGCCCCTCCGCCGCTCCCCCCGAAGAACATCCCGGCCACGCCGCCGCGCACCGGCTCCCCCCTGCCCCTGGCACTCGGTAACAGCCCTGGCACCGCCAGCCCCGGCCCGGGGGTGGCACCGGGGGTGGGGACAGGTCCCAGCCCGAGCTCTGGGGTGGCACCGGGGGCGGGGACAGGTCCCAGCCCAAACTCTGGGGTGGCACCAGGGTTGGGGACAGGTCCCAGCTTGGACTCTGGGGTGGCACCGGGGTGGGTACAGGTCCCCGTGGCTGCGTTTTGGACACGGATTTGGTCCCTGTGCATCCTCTTCTCTTGGCATTCAGAGAATAACCAGACTGGGTTGGGTTGGGTTGGGAAGGAGCTTAAAGCCCATCCAGCTCCACCCCTGCCACGGGCAGGAACAACTTCCACTATCCCAGGGTGCTCCAAGCCCCGTCCAGCCTGGCCTTGGACATTCCCAGGGATCCAGGGCAGCCACGGTTCCGTGGTGTTTCAGTGGATGCTGCAGTAGAAGCAGCACAAAGATATTTTTGCCTCCCAAGCTGGTGAAATTAATGTTCCTTACACCATCCCTGCCTTTGGATCAGTCACTCTGGGAATGCAATTCAGGATTAGCCTTAATATCCTGCTGACAACTGGGGTATATTCCCAAATTCCAGAGCCCTGTTCCTGCCTGGAGCAGCCCTGCACGGGCTGTGATGAGGGAATAATGGGGTGTGCAGGGGTAGCTGCTCCTGCACTCCCTGGCCCCCAAATTCCTACTGAAAGGTGGGAAAAGCCCCCTGGTGCTGCAGCCTGGGGCAGGGAAGGGAGAATGGGGCTGGGAATGAAGGATAACCTGGGAGAGGGGATGGAAAGGTGTTGGATGCAGCCAGAGGACATCAGGTGCTTCCAAGCATATAATTCATGGTGCTGGCTGATGGAAAAGCAGGATTTGAGCAGGGAAGGCAGTGCCTTTGGGTCGGGCACTGCATGGGGACAGACAGAGCCCCTTGGGATGAAACTCCTCTGCCATGAAGGACTCACCTGCTCTGGCCTCACTGCTCTGTCCATCCCCACCTCATCTGTGCTCCCGTATCCCAGTTTTCCTGTCTGTGGGAGCAGCCAGGCTGGCAGGGTGTCCATCTCCATCCATTGCTCCATTCCCAGCAGCAAATGCCGGATCATTTGCTGGGCTGCGCCTTGTGGATTCGTAAAGCAAGTGGCTGAGCTCTGGTTTTGTGTGGTCGAGCAAAATCCTCTTTCATCCCCTCCACCCTAAATGTAGAACCATGGATGGATCCCCAAAACAGAGCAGCGGGGATGGGGTGGTGCTGGTTTAGTGCTAGGATCTCCCTTCCCTGGGTGTGAAGTGCTTGGCTGACGGATCTGTGGCGGTTCTGGAGTCAGGAATGTTGGTGTGTGGTGGCTCAGTGAGCAGAGCCCTGAAATCCCGGTCTGTGCCCTGAAATCCTGGTCTGTGCCCTGAAATCCCGCTCTGTTCCTGCTTGTGGCTGGAATAACATCCCCTGTGTGCATCCTGTGCTGCATGCCCAGCCTCCAGCAGTGTCCGAGCAGCATGTTTAAATATATATATTTATACCTGAGTGTTTATAAATATATATTTAGAGAGAGAGTGGGGCGTGCCAGAGCGCTGAGTGCACACCTCTGGTATCTGCTGATAACTCAGAGCTGCTGATAAGGACGTGATGTGGTTTAGAGGACAAAAAAAGGCTGTAAATTGTGGGGGGGATTTGGGATTCTTGGCTCGTGCTGCATGCTCCCTCCTCCAGCCTTCGGATCCCGCGGGATTCATTCCATGTCGCACACGGCTGTGGTGGGAACGTTCTTGCCCATGAATTATATAACCATAAATAAGGAAAGGTGTTTTTTAGGGCCTCTCCCGTAGAAGTAGAGCCCGTAGAGAGTAGCAGAGCCCTCGCTTAATGCTCGGTGTAAAATAAACCTCCTCTGACCGCAGGAGGGGACCAGGCAGCAGCAGAGCCCAAACGGGACAAACTCCCGTCCATCAATGACTTGGACAGCATTTTTGGCCCCGTGCCGTCCCCCAAATCTGCTGCTGCCAGCGCGGAAGACAAGTGGGTCAATTTTTCCGACCAATCCCCGGAAAACGCGCCTCCGGAATTGTCGCCCCGGGACAAAGCTCCGTCCCCGCCGGCGGCCGCGGGCAGCCCGGCCAGCGCTCCGGCCGAGCATCCCCGCCCGCTGCCCTCGCCGCTGCAGCTGCAAGACGTTCCCAAGAAGCTTCCCGAGCAGCCCCACCTTAAGGATGATTCCTCCGAGCCGGTCGCCTCTCCCAAAGATTTTGGGCCGGGCCCAAGAGCCACCCCGCCGCCCCCTCCGCCGCCCACCTACCGCGCGGTGGTGTCGTCCCCCGGACCGGGCGCCAGCACGGGAAGCACCAGCGGTACGTGCTGAGAGCTCGGGAGTGCTTCGGTGTGCCCGTGCTGACCGCCCGCCGTCCCCTCCCGCCTGGCTGTGCCCGTGCCCGGCCGTCCCGTGCTCCCAGCGTGTTGTCCTGCGCCTCCCGTGTCCTTCCCTGCTCCTCGCTGCGCTCCCGTGGGGCTGGGAGGTTTTCCCAAAGCTCCCGGGAGCCGCCTTTCCCACCCCAGCACTGGGCGCGGGGTTGTTGTTGTTGTTGTTGTTGTTGCTGCTGCTGCAGTTTTGTCCTCACTGTGAATAGAGATGTTTGGGGGAAATCATCTGAGCGAGCCTCAGGTGCCGGGGGGGGTTAAATCACATCCTCTCATCCCGCTCATTCACAGGTCTGAGTGGTGCTCGCTCCTTCCTGGCTCTGGGTGTGGATGCTCAGCTGGGGATGGGGAAACGCGTTCCTCACCCGCTGGCTCTGCCTGCTTAATTAAAAATGTTCATTAGCGCAAACGAGCTGGGGGAGGCTCAGTTTCCTCACGCTCCTCGCTTGAGGAGCTGCAGCCCGAGCCGGCTCTTAGAGGGCCTGACCCCAGTTCGGCCCCCGTGCTCCCATCCTGCATCCACCAGAGGTGACTTTTGAGGGAATCACCCCACAGAGCCTCGGGGAACCTGCACCCCACGCAGGTGAGGGGTGGGGTGGGTGTGCAGCCCCCCAGCTCGGTCTCCGACCGCCGTCCCCCTCCTCCAGGGAGCAGTTGTGTCACTGCCTGGGGGCTTTGTCACCTCCACCGAGCGTCCCCTGCGTGTGGCTGGTGCTGCGAGCGTGGCTTTGCTTCGGTGCTGGTGGCTTTTCCGTGCTGGCTCAGGGGGTGGGTGGGGGTCCAGCTGCTGCTGGCACTGCTGGAGCTGGGCTTTCTCCAGGAGCTTCCAGCAGCGGGAAACACCAGGATTGATCCTGCGCTGCTCTCCAGCCCGTTCCCAGCTGAGCGCAGGATGGAGACGGGCCGGGGGCTCCCCGCGTGGGGCTGGGTGGATGGAGGAGCCCGGCTCAGCCTGTCCCAGAAGATCCACGTCCCTTCTCCAGGAATTGCCTCCTGGCTCAGTCTGGACTGCTTTGCATCCCAGCGCAGCAAGCTGGGAAATGGAAGCGTGGACACAGCCACCCAGAAATGGTGCAAATCCTCCAAAAGCTGTGGCCCGTGGCAGCTGATGGGGGGATGTGGCACAGATCCAGCACCTGTCCCACTCCCACCTTTCCAAGGCCGGTTTTTGGGTGCTGTGGAGCAGAGCCACCCCAGGATCCCCTCCTGCCTTCACACCCCGCAGGTGTCACCACGGCAGGGCTGGGGACCTGGGCAGGGTCACGGTGGAAGGGAGGGGTTGGAAGGGATCTCAGAGCTCATCTTGTTCCGACCCCCTTCCACCACACCACGTTGCTCCAAGCCCAGCGTTCCAGCAGATTTCTGATTCCGTGCTGGTTTCCAAATGCTGCCAGTTTCTGGTGGTAGGAAATATCCATTCCCTGGATGGAAGCCACCACCTGGCAGGGCTTTGGCTACCTGGTGGCCACAGAACCCTGCCTGTGACACTCACTCGCTCCTGCAAGGTTATTTCCCCACAATATTTCGTGTTTTGTCAGGCTTTTAGCGGGATAAGGGAGGAAAAATTCAAACCTTGGTTCCCAAATTAGGCTCTCTAATAAAAGTGGCCTGAACTTTGGAGTTGTGCAAAGGAAGGACTGGAATTTACTCCTCTTAGGCCTGGCCCGCTCTTGTCTGAGCCTGCTCTCCTTCACCTCTTGTCGTTTCTATAAACCCAGCTTTGATCCTTCCTTAATCTGGGTCCCACCCAAACGATTTAGGAAATTATCCTCTTGTAAGTGGGAAAATTATTAAATCATCATCTCATCAGTCTGAGCCCAGCCTGGAGCTGCTGAGCTCCGTGGAAGTTCACAGCAAACCCTGGGTCAGTTATCCCGGGAATGGGGACTGAATTCCCCCCCATTCCTGCTGCCCTTCATGTCCTGCATCCACCAGAGGTGATCTTTGAGGGAATCACCCCACAGAGCCTCGAGGAACCTGTCCTGTGCCACCTCTGCCTGCTCTGTCCAGCTCCAGTCATTGCTGGACTTCTCCTGGAAGGAATTCCCATGTGTGGAGCGAAGCAGCCTCCTGGCTATCCCATGAAGCACCTGTTGGAATTTCCATTTGATCCCAAAAATCCCCCTTTGCAGCAGGGCCAGGGCCCATTTGAGCCCTGGGATCAGCACTCCTTGTTCTGGGAGGCTCCTCCCGAGGGTTGGGATTTGTGTGGGAGATTTGCTCCCAGCACATCCCAGAACCTTCCCCTTCCACCCTTTCCCTTCTTTGCTGGGACAAAGCTTTGCCCTGCGATGAGGATCCCTAATTCCCGGTTGTGCTGCCCCTGGAGCAGTGGTTCATACATCACCATCTTCCTGCTGCCCACATTTTTCTGGGAAAGCTGTAAGGCTCCTCTGATAACAGCTCTGCTGAGGGACCCGGGCGTTGAGCAGATCCTAGGAGGAATCCCTCAGCAATCCTGGAATGTTCCCTGCAAAGCTGTGCCGTGGTCACGGGGAGCTCGTGGGGGTCTGGGGGGGGGGCACCCCCGGGGGCACAGCTCGTGGGGCACTCACAGCTCCCGTTTGTTGCAGGTTCCTCGTCCCCGGCTCGCCCCGGAACGCCGCTGGCCACGTGTGGCACTCCCCCGCCGCCGCCGCCCCGGCCCCCGTCCCGGCCCAAGCTGCCCCCTGGCAAACCCCCCGTCAGCGACGTGGTACGTGGGGAGGGACGGGGGGCACGGCAGGGACGCGCCAGGGGCGGCGGGTGGCGTTCCCGGTCTGGAATGAGCCAACGGAGCGGAGCGAGTGACCAGCGGTCACCGGGATGGGTTGGGGTTTTCTAGGATTTGCCCACTGGGGTAAATTCGCCGTGGGAAGGGCTGTGCCCACCTCTGCTCTGCCAGCCTGGTGATGCCAACCGTGGGCAAACCACGGTGCGCAGCCGTGGCAAAGGCAGGGAACGGGCTGAGGCCGGGACGCGCCCCAGGGAAGGGTTTGGGGCAGAGCGGAGCGGATCCGGCTATCCCGGGAACGGTGCCTGGCTCAGGGGGGGTGCCCAGCCTGTCCTGCCACCCCAGGCTGCTTCAGGTAAGGTGTGGGGGTTTTAGGATCGATGCTGTGGGTATAAAATGACCCCCAAAGGCTCCCTAAGGACCTGGGGAGCTGGCACCTGGTGGGCGCTGCTCCCGTGCCGGGGCCGAGCCCATCCCACAGCCCCTGGAGCTCCCATCCTCGGTGCGGATGGGTGGGGATCTCCAACACCCGCTCCCACAGGGTGGTGGGGATGATCTGTCTTCCCAGCTCCGAGCTAAAATTCCATTGGCCCTAGAAGAACCCGACTGGACCTAAAATTCCAGTTTTTCCTCTGGGACGCCAGCGGAGCAACCGGGAGGCCCTGAGGGTCCGGGCAGCATTTTACTTGCTCGATGCAAACGTTTCTGTGCGGATTTGCTTTAACTTTGTGCTGTTTTATGTTTCTCTCCAGTCCAGGCCTTTTAGCCCTCCCATCCACTCCTCCAGCCCTCCTCCGATAGCACCTTTAGCCCGTGCTGAAAGTACTTCTTCCATATCTTCCACCAATTCCCTGAGCGCAGCCACCACTCCCACCGTTGGTAAACACACACAGCACTGCTGTTCTTTCACCTCTCCTACGCCCTCGAATCATCCCTGAGGCCTTTTCATTCGCTAGATCATTCTTTGGGGTCGGATTTGTTCGTTTCCATCAGGGTTTGAAACGCTAAAAGGGATTCGAGGGGGGTGATGGATCAGGAGGGTGGTGCTGCGAGGGAAGTTTTTCCAAATCTTGTGGGGGAATGGATGTTTGGTGAAAGTCGAGGGGATTATAATGTAAAGTGTGGTTCTGGGCTGTAAATTGGGGCAAAAGAAGCTTTTCTTGCAGGGGATGCTTGTGCCTGGAGGGGAGTGGGGCTGGAAGCCAGACCTTGGGATCCAGGGATATGAAATCTCTCGGAATGTCTTAAATTCACACTTCCCCTTAAAGCAGTAACAGGAAAAGGGGTCTTGGAAAAGCCTCTTCCCAGCCCCTTGGCACATCCTAGAGCAGAACCAAACGCTGCAGTTTCCTCTCGGAGGAGTGTCCTGAAAAATGTGGGATTTGCCACAACCCCGGGGCTGAGACAAGGAATGGGAATCAAGTCTGGCTGGCAGCTCCCAGCTCCGGGCGCTGGGTCCCCCCACGCCTCCCTCCTGCATCCCCTCCATCCCCTCCATCCCCTCCGCCCCTGCTGCCGGCGCTCCCCCTTTCCTCCTCCTCCATCCCTGCCACCCCCTGGCTGCCAGCCCCTCGCCCCTCGCTTCCTGCCGCTCCATCTTCTCCCAGGAACACCCTCCCTCCTTTGTCTTTTCTTCCCAACCCTCTGGAAAACCCAGCCTGGCGGGAGTTCCCGTGCGCTCGGCCGCCGTGCTGGCTGCAGCGTTGGTCACTGCTGTCACCTCAGGGGCTGTGGGGAGCGGTGGCGTTGCCACCGAGCCCGCCTGGGGCGGCTGGAAGGTGCTGGCGACGGCGCCGTGCCCGCCGTGCCCGTGGCACCGAGCCCTCCCCGTGGGTTTGCCGGAGTCTCCGACTGCGTCTCCGTCCCGTTGTCGCTTCGCTCTCAGCTCTTGTGGGTGCCTGTACCTGTTCCGGCTGTTGTCGCTGTCACAGCACCTCGCTGGGGAAAACGTCACCCGGGGCGAGGGGCAGCCAGCCCTGAGTGCCCCCTGTGCCACAGGCCAGCCCTGGTGGCACTGGCAGCGGCCTCCACCGGTGCCTGAGGGCACGGTGGCCACAGGGACAAGGCTTTGGTGGAGGGCACGGCCAGGCTGAGGACAGGGACGGTCCCAGGGGCTGCAGGAGGCTGGGAAGGGCGAAGGGAGCGGGCTGAGGGCTGTTCCTGCATCCCGAGGTGCCTCAGGCTCTCGGTTTGGGTTTATTTTTTTCTCTCATACGTTTTTGGGATGAAAAGGTGCTGTTGGATATTTTCACGACCTCCCCACGCTGAGCAGGGGGATGAGGTTGCTGGGCTGGGGTCCCACCCCCTCCATGGGGGTTTCCTCATAGGAGAGCCAAAATCAGGGCTCTGGGGTCACCCCTGGCTGGGGAGCTCCAAATGGGGCAGCCGGGAGGAGCATCCCAGATTTTGTAGGTGTTGCACTTCCAGCTCCATGCATGGATTATGTTGAGTGGGAAGGGATCCACCAGGAGCATGGATCCAGCTCCTGCCCTGCCCAGACACAACAATCCCACCCTGGGCATCCCTGGAGCGGTGCCCAAACGCTCCTGGAGCTCTGGCAGCCTCGGGGCCTTGCCCATTCCCTGGGGAGCCTGGGCAGTGCCCAGCACCCTCTGGATGAGGAACCTTTTCTGCTGGCATCCAACCTAAACCTTGGGAAAAGCTGGATGGGGGACAGGCAGGGACAGACAGGGTTTGGGATCTGCAGTGGGAAAGCGTCTCCTTGTCCCCGCCAAGGCAAGGGCGGGCACTGGTGCTGGGTGAGCATCCAGGAAAATCCACAGCAGAGGAGGGAGCACTTCTAATTCCCAAACGAGGAGAAGCCGGGGTGGGAGGTGTGCAGGGATGGGCAGGTCTGGGATCAGGGAGCGCTGCAGGTCCCGGAGGGCTGGGACACCCCAATCCAGCTGGGGCTGGAGCCCGTCTCCACCGCATTCCCCGTCTCCCGTTCCCCGCGGCAAAGTCCGACGGAGTTTGCCCGAGAGCACGTGAAGGGTTGGTCCATCTCCGTGTCCCCCGTGCTGTTCTGGTGTGCTTTCCTCGTTGGCTGCATGTCAGTCTGGACAATTCCTGG
The DNA here is from genome assembly GCA_013397775.1 of Eulacestoma nigropectus. Lineage (NCBI taxonomy): Eukaryota > Metazoa > Chordata > Aves > Passeriformes > Eulacestoma > Eulacestoma nigropectus. The sequence continues at coordinate 333,482 of VZTE01003363.1, forward strand.
CAGAGCACGGAGCTGTTTTATTCCCGTGTCGGTGCCCCTTCCGTCTCTGTCTCTCCGTTGATACAAGTGCGCTGCTTGGTTTCACTTGGGATCCGTGTTTTCATTCTTTTTGTGTTCTTCTTTTCTTTTTTTCTTTCTTTCTTTCCTTTGCGTTTCTTCTGCTTGTGTTATCAGAGGATGATGCTTTTATTGCCAAACTGCCCGCGTTTGAAAGGCGCAGTGAAACGCCGGCAGGTACTGTACTAGCAGGGAGTTTTCCAAGAAATCCGCCTTCGGAGCGGCACCCACCGCTCGCAGCACCTTGCATGACAGTTTCTCAGTGACTCAAAGGACTCGGAGGTTGAAGGTTGGCACCTCCCGAATTCCAAAAGGTTCATCCAGCAGCTCAAAAAGCTGTTTCCCCCCCACCCCCATCCCGAGTTATTCCAGCGTGGTGGCTTTGGAGGCGGTGGGAGTGCAGGGAGCTGGTTGCGATGGGAAAGGGAAGGTTCCAGCTAGGACCTGCTGCTCTGTGTGCGTGTGTCTGGTTCTCCGCAAGTGTCGTGTCCTGAGATGCGAGAGCAAACAGCCACGTGTCACTGTCCCTGGGTGTCACTGCGGGCCGGCATTCCCGCCGGGAATGCTGGCGGAGGCGGCGCCGGCGCTGAGGAGCGCAGGGCGCGCAGGCAGAACGCGCTGACGGATGCATGAGCCGACAAAGCCTCTTCTACCGTAGCCAAAAAAGAAAGCGAGAGCACCCCTCCGAACCGCTCGGCCAGCGGGCAGAACGACTCCTCCATCTGGGCTTCCATGGCTTTGCTTCCCGCTTTGTCTCCCACGCCGGCGCCCGGGTGTCACGGCCCCGTCCCCGCACGTGTGACCGCCCTGCAGCGCCTGCCCCCTCCCCGTAGCGACATTAATGACCTGCTCTGTGACTCACACTGTGTCCTTCTCTCTCCCTCTCCTTGACCTTTCCCATCCCGCTTCAACTCCCGGCCATACAGAGAATGAACAGCCTTCCCTCGTTTGGTTTGACAGAGGAAAGTTTTATTTGACTTTCGAAGGTAAGTAGTGCAAAGCACGCCCGGTAACCGCTCGCTCCCCCCTGCTCTTGCTCTCTCGCTCCCGGGGTTCCCTTCCAAGGCTCCATCCAACCCAGCTTTCCAGGCTCCATCCAATCCAGCCTCCCGTGCGGAATGCTGTGGCTACTCGGATGACATCGCCGGTCCGCCCGGGATCGTTTTGATTTGATTTGTGCCATTTGTCCCGCTGATCTCTTTTTCCTCGTTGATTTCCTTTGGGGATTAAAAAAAAAAAAAAGAAAAGAAAGAAAAAAGAAAAAATCCCACCCAAACAAAGCAAAAAGCCAAACGAATATTCCGAATATTCCCAGACGGAGGTGAAAACCAGGGAGCGGAGCCGCTTGCACTGCCGAGGAACTTGACTCTGTCAACCAGGGCTTCTCTCCGCTCTCCCCGCGAGCTGCTCGTTCCCCGGAGCGGGCTGGGTGCGGTTAATTCAGACCCAAAGGGTGTCGGGTTCGCTGCCTCCTCCCCAGCTCCCATCCCAGTTTTCGGCAGGAAGGGCTCCGGGAATGCGCTGGCACTGCCAGCACCACCCCTGAACTGCTGCCAGGCCGTGCTGCGGGGGGGCTTGGTTGGAGGTGCTGGAGGTTTTGGGGTCCCTCGTGGATGAGGAGCGTTGGGGAGGATGCAAGGAGGGGAAAACCTCGGTTTGGGGCCGAGGGAGCCTTCTCCAAGCAGTGTCACATCCCAGAGAGGACAAAGGGTGAGTGGCCAGTCCCGCTGGGACAGCCCCGAGGCTTTGGGGGACGCTTCACCCCGCGGGCACCGAGCCAACATTTTCTTTTTAACAAGAAAGAAGAGCAGGAGTTTCGCTCGCAGCAGGGAAAGGAGCTTCAAATCCCCCGGGAAGCACCTGGGAGCTGTTGTGGTGCTTGCAGGCAGAGCTGGGGGGTGCTGCTGGCACGGGGCGTGCCGGAGAATGTTCCGTGTGTGATCCCAAAGTGTGTCCCCTCCTGCAGAGGAGTGGCCCAGGGTGGCACAGCCTGGCTGGGGACAAAAGGAGTGGCCCAGGATGGCACAGCCTGGCTGGGCAGCAGAGGAGTGGCCCAGGGTGGCACCGCCTGGGTGGGGACAAAAGGATTGGCCCAGGGTGGCACAGCCTGGCTGGGCAGCGGAGGAGTGGCCCAGGGTGGCACGGCCTGGCTGGGCAGCAGAGGAGTGGCCCGGGGTGGCGCAGCCTGGCTGGGGAGCAAAGGAGTGGCCCGGGGGGGCACAGCCGGGCTGGGGGGAAGAGGAGTGGCCCGGGGTGGCGCAGCCTGGCTGGGGAGCAAAGGAGTGGCCCGGGGTGGCACAGCCTGGACAAAAGGAGTGGCCGGGGTGGCACAGCCTGGTTGAGGAAAGGAGTGGCCCAGAGTGGCACAGCCTGGACAAAAGGAGTGGCCCAGGGTGGCACAGCCTGGACAAAAGGAGTGGCCCGGGGTGGCACAGCCTGGCTGGGGAGCAAAGGAGTGGCCCGGGGTGGCACAGCCTGGCTGGGGAGCAAAGGAGTGGCCCGGGGTGGCACAGCCTGGCATGGGCTGTTGGGATCACGGAGCAAACCCCTCCGGGTGACAGTGATGGCTGAGCAGCAGCAGGAGGCAGGGATCAGGCTGGTGGTGAGCAGGGGGGTTGGGTCCTTCCTTTCCTCCTTTTTCCTTGGCCCCAAGGTCCCTGCTCCGACAATTCCCGCTCTGATGTCCCCACTCCGGCGGCATCTCCCAGCTTAGACCCAGGAGGGGCCGTGGAGGAGCTGCCTCCTCCTGGTGCCCGGGGCAGTTTTGCTGTTTCCAGCTCAAATCCCCGCTTGGGTTTCCTTTCCCAGGTGCTTGTTGGGAGCTCTGGGAAGAGCTGAGGACCGCAGGGACTGCGTTATCCCTCAGCACGGATATTCCAGCGCCACATTCCCCCTGCTCCTGCTCCGTGCTTCCTCCTGCCCCTCGCTCAGTCCAGCACCAGCACTGCACATCCACCTCTGGGGGATCTTCTCGTGCCTTGGAATATTAACCTTGTGGTGGAATTCTCTGTTCTGGTGGTGTGAGTGGTCTGGAGCATGGGGTGGGATTATCCCGGGAATGCAGGAGGGTGGCACTGCTCACCCCACAGCCCAGGAAGGAGCTGCCTCCCTCCCACACGCTGGATTTCCTGATTTATCTCGAAGCATTTAAGCCCAACTTGAAAATGAAAAAGATAAACTTCATCTTCAGGGAAGTGAGAGGAGATCTGCAGAGTTTGGCGTCTGGAACTCAGGGCGTGGAATGCCAGAAGGGAAATTATGGTTTCTTTCTGGATTTGGGGGTTTTTGGGATTTCTTTTTTGTGGCAAGATCCGTGTGCTTGCAGAACATGGAGCGGTTTGTTCCTGCGTGAAAAGAGGTGTGGTGATGCTCTCATGCAGAGTCATGTTCTGGGATCCCTGGCTACTCCAAAGCTGCATTTTCCAACTTTTGTAGGGAAAAATAAGGCAAATTAAGCTGGTCTGCTGCCTGTGGCTGGATCCAAAGCTCCATGAAGTGGATTTATTTTTTTCTCCATTATTATCAGGCCATTCGTGCAAATGAAATGTTTATAAAATTGACTTTTGAAGCAGGAGCTGAAAAGGCAAGTTTGGGATGGATTGGTCTCTCAGGTTTCTGGAACATAATTCCAATGCTTATAATTGTTCATACTTTCCTTTTTTAGTGAAAGCCTGAGTGTGAAAATCAATTTATTCTCTGAAGCCACGAAGAGAAGGATTTATGGATTCATGAGGGAAGAGTGGAGGGAACCAAGAGCCCCAATCCCACCCATGTGATTTTTAGATGATCAAAAATGAGGATGTTTTGTTGTTATTGATGCTCGGATGGACTCAGATTCCCACAGCCCAGCTGAGCCTGGTCAGGGGATCCATGAGATCTCCCTGTGAATTCCTGATTTTTCATCCTGGAGAATCGAGGAATCTCATACAGATGCTGAGAAACAGGGGGGGAAAGGGGAGATGGGAAAGGAGGAGAAAGGTGTGGGAGAAAGGGAATTCCATGCCCTGGTGCGGGGTCCAGGCTAAACCCAGCTGGAGTCTGTGCATTTGGGAAGTGGGTTTTTCCTTTTCCAAGGAATGACGACTCCATTGCCAAGCCCTTCCTCGTGCCTTCCCTACGAGACGAGCCCGAGGCTCCTCTGCTGGGTGACACCTCCGGTTTCCCCCCCTCCACAGCCAGACTTTGTGGATGTTTTTGAATCCCATCTGTATTTCCAGGTGGATGCAGCAGGAATATCCCACTGCCGGGATATCGGCTGGGTTTGATGCTCTGAGGGGTCGTTGCTCTGGGTGGGGAGCAAGGATTTGCTCCCAGGGGTGTCTGTGGAAAGGATCCATAGAAAATGTGTTGTCCCATGTCCTGCACGTCCCCTCAGCCGTGGGGTTTTGGGGTGTGGGGAGCTGCCTGTGCCCTCATCTGGAATTGTGTCCGTTCTTCAGTGGGATGTCTCCCTCAGGGAATCCCTGATGGATATCCTGGGCTGTGGCCTCAGAAGCAGGAGGCTCTGGGCTCGTTAGGATAATTGATTAATAATTAATTAATGTGTGTGTGGCAATGGGGCTGGTGTGTGGGGGGGAGATGTTCCAGCTGCCCATCCCGGAACAGCTGGATACTCTCCCTGAGCATCCTCATCCCGGGCTGCAGCTGGAATCTCTGATTCCCCTGAGCCTCTTCAGATGTGGGACCGCGAGGGACGCGTGTGGCTGCATCAATTTTTTACACTTTTAGGCTGCATTAGACATCGGAAGGGAAAATCCCTCATCTGTGCCTCTGGGAAAGAGCACTTAGGATTTATCCATTAACGCACGGGTGCCTTGGAAAGGTGTGAGGAATCCTCCTTGTTGGTGAAATCCGTAATTTCTCCCATTCACATACCCAAACTCGAAGTGTGATTGAAGTGACAGAAGCGCTTTCCCCGGGAGATGTCGCAAATCCCAATTTCCTGCTCCCAAACCCTGTTACTCCCTGGGGCAGCAATGGGAAGCAGCAGAGAAAGAAGGGAAGGGATCATATTTGAGGACAGCCCAAGCAGAAGAGCTCACCAGGAACGTGACGCATTTTGTTCAGCTTTGTTTCCCCCTCATCCGCTGCCTGTGGAGGTGCTGCCCTTCCCGGGGCTGGCGTTGGAATTCCTACGGCTCTGCTGGAGCTGGCAGGGGCTGGCACGCTCCGAGCAAACCCCAGGCTGGATCCATCCCCCCTCCCACCCGCCTGGCGATGACGGTGACGGAGTGAGGGGGTCCCTGGATAAGGTGCCCCTCTGGAGTCCTTTGCTGTTCCTTTTTAGCTGGTTGGGGGCAAAACAATCCTTGTGCTTCACCTGTGGTACAAAATGTGGGATTAAAAAAAGGTTCCAAAAGTGGTGCCTTGCAGGAAATAAATGAGGCTGAAAGGCAGGGAGTGACCTCTCCAGGAGTTTTTGGGTGCCTGTGGGATCAACACCTTGTACATCTGGGCTGATCTTTGGATACTTTCCATGGGGAAGAGGTGAGGGCTTGGCTGTGCCACCCCCTCGGCGGTGGGCACAGAGCTTGTGGTCCCACAGAGGGTTTCCAGCACGCCTGGGGCACCTGCAGTGATGATTTCATCCTCAAATGTCTTTTGGAAACAACAATTCCTGGCCAGCCAAGGGAAACTCGTGTGTGACCCTGCAGGGCTGAAATACTTCAGAGCCTGGCGAGTGTCCATGGATGCCCAGCAGCACCGAAGCAAACTTCTCCCCTTCTCCAAATCATGGAATCCTAGAATGGTTTGGTTTGGTTGGAACCTTAAATCTCAGCTCGTTCCAGCCCTGCCATGGGCAGGGACAACTTCCAGTAGAGGAGGTGGCTCCTGTCCAAGCTGGCCTTGGACACTGCCAGGGATCCAGGGACAGCCACAGCTTCTCTGGGCACCCTGTGCCAGGGCCTCCTTTTTTCCAGGTTTGTGATGATTTGCAGATTTCCCTTCGGGCACTGAGGGTTTTGTGGAGCGAGTGGGATGCAGAGGATGCTCCTGGCACAGCAGGCAGGAGAGGAGAGGAGAGCAGAGTGTGCCGGGGATCACAGGAGTCCCCTCAGCTTGGGGGGCTATCAGGGGGACACTGCCAACACCCCGATCCCCAGGGGCAGCCTGAGCTCCCCGGGGGTGACCCAATGAACCCCCCCAGCCCCTTTTTTTGCGGGGCCCAAAAAGCGACTGCAAAAACTGTCATGCAAAGCTGCCGTGTGGCAGCCCCCGCGCCGGGGGCCCCGCATGCTGCTCCCGCCTGGCCACCTCCATCCTTTCTTTGCTTG
>VZTE01003363.1:339858-368856 GCA_013397775.1 Eulacestoma nigropectus
GGGTGGGAAGATCATTTGCCGAACGTTTCGAAAGCCTCGTGCAAAGCCTGGGGGATTTTTGGTGGTGATTCGCCCATCGAGTCAGGCTGGGGGGCACGGCGAGCTGCCGGTCCCGGGGCAGCGGGGCCGCGGTGCCCGGCAGGTGCCAAGGGGAGCTGTTTGCTCTGTTGCAGGCTCGTCGCGGGGCCCCAGCCCCCTGACCATGGGGGCACAGGACACCCTGCCCGTGGCCGCCGCCTTCACCGAAACCGTCAACGCGTACTTCAAAGGGGCCGACCCCAACAAGTAGGTGCCGACCCCCAGGGTCGGGGTGTCCTTGAGGGGGTTTTGGGGTTGGGACAGGCGGGGGGGGCTGGAGAGGCTTTGTGAGGGATGGGGAGGGGGACGGGAGGTGATGTGGGCTCGGCATGTGTGTGTTGGGGTGTCCTGGTGGGCAGGACACGGCTGGGGTGCCCCGTTTAAAAATGCTTCTGCTGGGGGAAAGGGAGGCGGTGGCTCTTCGTGGGATGCTCCCGCTGGAGAAATCTCGGAGGGCAGCACGGGAAAGGCGGCAGGGTGGCTGCACCTTCCCTCCCCACGCCCTGACCGAAATGGGATGGCATTCCAACAGAAACTTGCAGGGTTTCCCCACCTATGTTTTAAAACCCTCTAATAGATAAAACCCAAAAGGGCAGACCGAAGACAAATCAATTTCACTGAAACACTGAATGGCAGCAAAAATAAGAAGCTTTAAACAGGGCAGTGATATTTAAGAATATCCCAGTCAGCCCTTGAGCTGTTTCTGCTCTCTCTGAGGCCGCCAGAGGCTCAGATGTGTCGGGGGGGGGGAGCGGGGACTGTCCCCACGCCATCCAGGGTGCAACCCCTCCCTCGCTGCTGCATTTTGAGCCCCCTCTCCTCCCCCCTGGGTCTCTGTGCTGGGCGCTGCAGGTGCATCGTGAAGATCACGGGGGAGATGGTGCTGTCCTTCCCGGCGGGCATCACCCGACACTTTGCCAACAACCCCGCTCCGGCCGTGCTCACCTTCCGCGTGCTCAACTACAACAGGCTGGAGCACGTCCTGCCAAACCCCCAGCTCCTCTGCTGGTAAGCCCCCCCCCAGCAGCATTCCAGGGGAAGGCAGGATTCCAGGAAAACAGGGTGTGTGCAGTATGGCCTGAAGTATCTTCCTTGATTTTGGGAAGGAAATTCCTAAGATCTTAAATACTTTAAAAAAATCCCAGAATGGTTTGGGTTGAAGGTCATCAGGATCATCCAGTTCCAATCCAGTCTGCCATGGGCAGGGACACCTCCCACTGTCCCAGGCTGCTCCAAGCCATGTCCAGCCTGGCCTTGGACACTGCCAGGGATCCAGGGGCAGCCACAGCTGCTCTGGGCACCCTGTGCCAGGGCCTCCCCACCCTCACAGGGAATAATTTCATCCCAATATCCCATCCAGCCCTGCCCTCTGGCACTGGGAAGCCATTCCCTGTGTCCTGTCCCTCCATGCCTTGTCCCCAGTCCCTCTCCAGCTCTCCTGGAGCCCCTTTAGGCCCTGGAAGGGACTCTGAGCTCTCCCTGGAGCCTTCTCCTCTCCAGGTGAGCTCCAGCAGCTCCACGTCCTCCTGATGTTGGCTTCAGGGCTAGGGCAGCTCTGCAGGTGGGGTCTGGCAGAGTTCCCCCTCTCCCTTCCTGCTGCCCACACTGGGGGATCAGCCCAGGACTTGGGGCTTTCTGAATCCCAGCACACATGGATCAGGACAAGCCGGAGCTGTGTGGGAGGGAATATTCCTCTGGATGTGGGATTGATTGCGGTCCCTGTGCCGTGTAGAACAGCTCTCTCCTGCCCAGGCAGCTTATCCAAAGGGTTCCTTCTCTCCCTGTGCAGTGACAACGTGCAGAGTGACTCCAGCTCCAAGGAGTTCTGGGTCAACATGCCAAACCTCATGAGTCACCTAAAGAAGGTATCGGAACAGAAACCTCAAGCCACCTATTACAATGTGGATATGCTCAAATACCAGGTAGGGGTTTTTTTGTGAGATAAAACCGTGTCTCAAAAAAAAAAAAAAAAAAAGAAGTGAATTATAGCCATAAAAAATGATGTTTCCCTAGTGCAGAGTGGAGCTAATGTGAGGTGGGGGCATGCTGTCCCCCTGTCCCTTCTGTGTGGCACTGGGTTGTCTGGCTTTGAGCCCAGCACTAAATTCAGTGGGAATTCAAGGTGTTGCCTCCAAATGCGATGTCCGCGTCTGTAAAATGGGATTTCTCCCTTCAGCCCTATGGAAACTAAATGTTTTTTCTGTCATTTTGGAAGGTATCTGCCCAGGGTATTCAGTCTACTCCATTAAACCTTGCAGTGAGCTGGCGGTGTGACCCTGCAAGCACTGACCTGCGCATCGACTACAAATACAATACAGAGGCAATGACCACACCGGTAGCTCTAAACAACGTCCAGTTCCTCGTCCCCGTCGACGGAGGAGTAACCAAACTTCAAGCTGTGCTTCCTCCCGCTGTCTGGTAGGGATTGCTCATCCCGTCCCTGCCGTGTCCGTGCCTAGAATTCCCATCCTGCTGCAGGGTGGGAGCTGGGGGCACGCTGGGGAGCCAAACCTGCCCTCCTCTTGTAGGAGGAAACATGAAACACCGCTCTGATTCCCTTTGTCTTGCCACTCCCACAAGCAAATGGTTGGAGGTGAAGGAATATGTGCAGGCAGCAGAGCATCAGCCCTTATTTTGTGTTTTGGCTGCTTTATCCAGGGTTTAGAGGGATGCCCGGCCATCGCTGCCATAGGCACTGGCATAGGGTGCCCAGAGAAGCTGTGGCTGCCTCATCCTTGGAAGTGTCCAAGGCCAGGCTGGATGAGGCTTGGAGCAGCCTGGGATAGTGGAAGGTGTCCCTGCCCATGGCAGGGAGTGGGATTGGATGATTTTTAAGGGCCCTTCCAACCAAACCAGTCTGGGGTTCTGGGATTCTATGGAAGGATATGTGGCTGTCGCTGCCGTAGGCACTGGCACATTCCCATGCCTGTTACCCACCGCTCCTGCAATCCCAGAACAGCATTTTCCTGCTCAGCTCGTACAATCATAGAATTATTTTGGTTGGAAAAGCTTTCTAGGACTATCCAGTCCAGCCATTAACCCAGCACTGCCAAGCCCACCAGGTCCAGCCCAAATCCAAGCTCCCAGAATTGCCTCCCCAGCCCCAGCCCTCACATCCTTTAGCAAAATTCAAATGACTCCTTGGCAATTTCTCAATTCCTACAGAAATGCTCTTCTCCGTGTGTTTGCAGGAATGCTGAACAGCAAAGGATATTGTGGAAGATCCCTGATATCTCCCAGAAGTCAGAAAATGGAGGTAATCCTGCAAAGATGCATTGTATTAACTCAGAATCCTTCCGTCAGACCCTGACCCGCTGATGGTGCCGGCACACGAGCCCAGAGACTCGGATTCCTGCTGGGGCTGGCTGGGGACAAAGCTATCTAAAGTTTGGAGCTTAAAAAGCAGGGCCACGTGCCACCAGCGCTGCTTTGCCAGCCACCTCGGCATCACGAGGGACATTCGCACACCAGGTTGGGATGTGGTGGCTTGCCAAGTCCTTTGCTCCCCTATATTCAGAGGCTGAGGCCCCACTCACATCCCTGTTGGGAGGATTGCTGTCTCCCACAAGAGGTTTTCTGTCGCCCTGGTTTTTCTACTGTTCTGTGTTTTTACTTTTGTAGTAGAAGTTCTCATGCATTTTCTATTAACATAGCTCTTGTTTTTCTAACCGGCCTAGAATGTTTTCTGAACTTCTGGATTGTTGTTCATTCCTTTCTCCAAGGCGGAGAAAGATGATAGACTATGTTCCTATCCTGTAAAATTGCAGAGGTGTTAACCTCATCTACCAATGTGTGGTAGTTTTAAGAGAGGTATAAAAAGGTGAGAATAAAGGTGGGCAGGGTCCTTCACTCTGCCGAGTGGTCCTGACCTGCTGTCTGAATCTGCGTGTTCGTGTCCGACACTGCGACATCTGAAAAACACAGAACAGTAGAAAAACCAGGGCGACAGTTTTCCATGTGGAAAGCTGTTCCTATCGCTGGGGTGTGTGGAAAAGCCGAATCCTGCAGAGAGCATGAGGGGGGTTTGCCTCTGCCCCGCCCCGGGGATGCTGTGGGGTCAGACCCCGCCGTGGCTCCGGTGCGGCGCTTTGGGCATCCCGCTGTCCGTGCCGGCGCTGGGGTGCTCCGAGTGCCCCTCCGTGCTCACCAGGGTCTCCTTTCGGGTTCCAATTGCAGGTGTGGGGTCGCTGCTGGCGCGGTTCCAGCTGTCGGAGGGGCCGAGCAGCCCAGCCCCGCTGGCCGTGCAGTTCACCAGCGAGGGCAGCACCTTGTCCAGCTGCGACATCGAGCTGGTGGGCGCCGGGTACCGCTTCTCCCTCATCAAGAAGAGGTTTGCGGCAGGTGGGTGCCTCACCGGCGGCTCCTTCGGGATGGTGGTGTCCCTGCAGGTCCCCTCTGGCTGTGCTGGGATGCTGGGAATGCTGGTGCTGTGTATTTGGTGGCTACTCAAGCCAGAGCTCCCAGGGTGGGGACAGAGGGACAGCAGCTCCCCTGCGTGGAATAAATCCTGCTGCCACTTACCAGAGCCTTGCATCTCATGGCTCATCCCTGCTCCTGCAGGAAAGGCAAGGGCTGGGATCTCCAGGAAGAGCTTTTGCCCCATTGCTGCAAAGAATAACAAGGATTTTCCCTTGTGCTCATTGCTGCAGAGAAAGACAGGGATCTTCCCGTGGGCCGCAGGGCTGGTGGAGGTGGGCAAGAACTCCTGGGAATCAGGGCTGCTCCCTCCCCCCAGCTGATTTCTGATCCCGTTTCTAGGTAAATATTTGGCGGATAACTGATGGAAGCTTATGCAAGTCTGTGGAAAATACTATGGAAAATACCCAAGGACTGCTGTGCGTGGAACGGGTTTTAATTACAGTTTAAGGAAAATGAACTAAATCCTGCACTCGGGACATTTCTGTTGGAAGTGTCGACAACTTTCAGCATTTTTTTTTTCCTTGGAAAACACCGTCTTGACCAGTCCTCCAGTATTTACTTCTAGATGTAACATTGTTAATGGTTTTAAAATGTAATTATTGTATTTGTAAATTGTACTCATTCCAGTAAGGCTGTATTTTGGCAGTTAGACACTTGAGTTTTAGCATTTTACCATTCATGAAATGGATGTAATTTAAACTGTGGTATATAAATCTAATAGTAGTACTGTTGAATGGCACAATGCTTACAGAGGTAGATTACATTTTGTCAATATATACAATTTAAATACAATACTGGTAGCTGTTATGAAGGGGGTGCCTCATCAAAAGAGAGTTCAGTAGAACCCACAGGCTGATTTAAATTTCCTTCAGTCCTTAGTACGTCTCACAGCGATCAATAAAAAGCTCGACCTTCAGGTTTAGCTGGTTTAACTCCAGAAAAATATCGTTGGAAAGGTGGAGGTTCCTAGGACAGTCTCCCAGGAAGAAAGCCTCACTTGTACAAGGAGTATTTGCTCCAAATTTCCAGCCCCGTGTTCTCTTACAGCTGCAGATTCCCTGTTGGAATCCCGGCAGCTCTTCCCTGCCCCGTGTCCGTGTGTTTTGCAGGGATACAGATAAGGAAAGAAGCAGCAAAGAGGCTGGGTGGTAACTCTGAGCTCACAGCACTGGCATAAAATGTCACTGCTGGCTTTAAGGATGCGTTTTCCGAGCTGCCTCTGGATGCTCGCTTGCATTTTTGCGTTGCTTTGCTCGCTTTTTTCTGTCTTACCCCCCCCCCCCCCATTTTTGAAAGCTCTACGGGTTTAGAAAATGCTTTAAAGAATTGCAGCCGCACCTGCTTCTCTGTTTTAGCACTCAGGCAGGAAAATGTGTATGGAAAAACACTGGGAAACAATTCCCCAGGGAAGGGGAGCAGCATGGGGGCTTGTTGATAGCAGTCAGGACAGGAGCCAGCTCGTCAGCTTTGGGAGCAGCTGTGCTGTGGAGATGGGAAAACACATGGAAGTGCTAAACTGGAGGATGGGGGACAAAATATTATCCCCCTGTGTTTTCCCTGGGAGCTGGTGTCCCACTGTGTGCTGCTCATTCCCGCGGATCTTGGTCTCATCCTGCTCCTGGCAACACGGTGAGAGCGTTGGTGGCATTCACGGTGCTGCATCTGCTGAGATGAGCTTGGCAAACGGGAGAATTCAGCAATATTGGGAGAAAAAAAAGGAAGGAATCTTTGTGAAATGAAACACAGATGCACAGAGGAGCACAGGAGCATCCACTGACCGGGGTGCTGGGACTTTGGGAAGGTGTAAGACGACAAAAAGTGCTGATTTTACAGTCACAAGTGTTGCCAGGACCGGGGTGGTGCATTTACATTGGAAAACAGCCCGGGTGTGTTGGGAAGTGCTTGCTCACGGAGCAGTTTGATGTAGGAAGACAGAGATCTGTGCCCATCTGAAAGGAAAAGAAGGAAATGTGGGGATATTTCAGGCATGAGGTGACTGCCAGGCTGAGATCTGGGGGGTGAGTTGTGTGTGTGTTCACAGAGGCAGCAGCAGGAAAAGAAAAGCACAGTTCACTCCTGCAGCTTCCCACGTCCTGGCAGATTTTGGGAGTGCACTCCTCAGTGTTCCACTCCATTAAGGATTTTCCCCCCTGAACTGGGAATTTGTATAAAGTGTGTAACTCACCCCTTTCCGACATAGAAATACAGGGCAAGCCCTAAGAATCAGGTTTATGGCGTGTACAATTGTTCCAAAGCCATCCTTCCAAAAGAGATCTACGGCATGGGCCTGAAAAGAACGGTTTTATAATGTAAATATTACCAGAACATAGAGATTTTACTTTATATTTCATTTGAAAGACAAGGTGTTTACATTAGCATTGGGTTTTTGAATGCTTTTCAAACAGAAAAACCCATAACCCAAAGCTCCCAAGCTCGTCCCATTTGAGCTGGTGAACAAAACAGAGGTCACTTTTTTGGGATGCAGCCCTCATGTCCTGGAGAGAGAGATGGGAACAGTCTGGGACATTTTGTCCCATTTCTGGGACCAAAAGCAGCGATTTGGGACAGGTTTTTCCATCCTGCTCTTGCCGATTTTTGGCACAGTGTTTTCTCAGAGTGCCCCAGGGAAGCTGGGTTTGTTGGGAGTTTGTCTGGCGAGAGCACCTGGCACCCTATAGTGTTCAGGGCATTCGAGCTCTGCAGGCTTCACCTCGGCTTTTAGGCAGGAAGATCTGTGTATTTTCAGGGAATTCATCTGTTTGGGGCTGCCTGCCCATCTCAGAGAGCAGCTGAGGCAGCAGAGAGGTGAAATAGCAGTGATTTGGTTTCATACAGATCCTAGACTGGTTTGGGTTGGATGTGATCTTAAAAATCATCCAGTTCCATCTCCTGCCAGGGGCAGGGACACCTTCCACTGTCCCAGGCTGCTCCAAGCCCCGTCCAACCTGGCCTTGGACACTGCCAGGGATCCAGGGGCAGCCACAGCTCCTCTGGGCACCCTGTGCCAGGGCCTCCCCCCCCTCCCAGGGAACAATTCCTTCCCAATATCCCATCCATCCCTGCCCTCTGGCACTGGGAAGCCATTCCCTGTGTCCTGTCCCTCCATCCCTTGTCCCCAGTCCCTCTCCAGCTCTCCTGGAGCCCCTTTAGGCTCTGGAAGGGGCTCTGAGCTCTCCCTGGAGCCTTCTCCTCTCCAGGTGAACAATCCCAGCTCTCCCATCCTGGCTCCAGAGCAGAGGGGCTCCAGCCCTCGGAGCATCCCCAGGGGGAAGCTCTGTTTCCCAGCACGTGGTCCAGCAGGGCTTTTTCCGAGTCAGACTGAGGCTGGAGAGGGGGCTCAGCCCTCTGGCACTGCCCAGCCCTGGCACCCCAGCAGCACTGGGATCTATCCGAGTAAACAGAAGGATAAACAAAAGAGGCATTAAATAATAAATATGTGGGTGCATGCACAGAAAGGCTTTAGCTCCATTATTTCCATGCACCTTCCCCTTTAGACTCTGTCCTCAGCAACCTCTCCCAAAGGAATTTTCCCCTGGGAATTCGGCAGCCCACACCTGCAGGCTCAAGGTCGCACTGACAGAGCAGGAGGGTTTCTCCCCACGGACACCTTCAGACTTGGGAGTTTACATGGCAGGAACAGGAAGTAACTTTTTTGCAACCTTTCTGCTGTATGTTGCAAATAGTCACAATTCTCAGCCAGCTTCTGGTGCTCCTCACAGGAGACCTCTCGGAGCAGTTTCCTACTTTAACAATATTTCTTAATAACTATGGAATCTCTCAACAGCATGAAAAACCACCAAATAATGAGCTTTTTGTTTGGTGTCTGCATTTGGTCTCAAATATCACTGCCCTGTTTAAAGCTTCTTCTTATTTTCGTTGTCATTCAGTATTTCAGTTAAATTAATTTGTCTTCACTCTGCCTTTTCAGGTTTTATCTACTATTTTTTAAAACACAGGTGGGAAACTCCGAAAGTTTCTGTTGGAATGCCGTCCCTTTTTAGCCAGGCCGAGAAGGGATGGGAAGGGAAGGCTCGAGCCACCCTGCCACCCTTCCCATGCTGCCCTCCGAGATTCCTCCAGCAGGAGCATCCCACAAAGAGTCACCACCTCCCTTTCTCCCAGCAGAAGCATTTTTAAATGGCTGGAGCACACTGGAAAGGTGACAGATTTTTAAATTACCTAAGAGAGAGTCAAATTTTTTTTTCCCTACCCTTTTGTTGTTTTTATGTGAAAATATCTTGGTTGAAACCCTTAATTTTGAAGCTTGTCATGACCAAAATACGTAACATCATCCTGTTGTACTTTCCTGGTTAGAAATTACTGTCTCAAAGGTTTCATTTCATAGCCAGAATTCTTCTGTTCCTCTTTCCTCACCATTTCCCAAGGAAATTAATCCATGTAGAGCTGGGGAGGTTTTACGATAATCAGGATTATGCCAGTCAGGATTTGAATTCTTCTTTCACTGCAAGGCAAGGAAAAGATTTGCAGGAATACGCCCTGCTCCTGCCTGGCTTCCCTTGTCCCTTTAGGAGGGATGATGCTGCTGGCAGTGGTTCTTGGAACCACAAACTGATGCTGGTGACGCTCTTCAAAGGTTTGTGGACAAGCAGGATGTGGTGGAACTCAGCAGGTGCTGCTGAGGTGTTTGGGGTATCTCCTTCCTCCATTAGAAATGCCTGGTTATCCGGGAGAGCGGGAATCGCTGTGGATGTGCTGTCCTGCTGTTGGGTTCCTCATCCATGCAGGAAGGGGTTTTTCACTCCCAAACGTCTTAAGGTTGCTGAAATCCCCTGGATGCTTGGATGGCATAAAACAAACGGAGATGTGCCATGGTCTGAGCCAGGAATTGAGTCGGGATGTGCCAGGAAGCTCCCAGGGCTGGTGGGAGGAGGGCCCAGGATGTGGGACAACCCCACTGTGACACCCCAGCAGTGAATCAGATATCCCCAGGTATCACCCTGGACCATTTCATGAACTCCCTCATGTACAAAATGTTTATAAATATTTGTGGATGAAGATACACAGGTCTATTTTTAAGATTTAAGTTAAATGAGTTAATGAATGGCTGGCCTTTTCTGCCTAAACGTGCAATGAGATATATTATACTTTTAGTCTACGATGGCCTAGGTACTGCTTAGTCTGTGATGAAAACTTTGCTGCTTTCCTACTGTTCTCAGAGAAAAAAAAAAAAAAACTATAAAAGACGTACAGGTTTGTTGCACAGGGACTACTGCAGCGAAGCTTTGTATTTGACCACTGGTAATATGAATGTGTTGTATTGACTTGTTGAAGATAATCATGAAACAACATATTTTAAATGTTACTTGCCTTATAGATTAGAGTACGACTATGTGGATATCATTTTTGTAAATACTGTTTTTTATAAATGTCTCTCCTCCATCCTCCCCGTCACCCATTTCACCGACTCTCAAATATGCAATTATTTACCATGCAGAGCGTTGTGACAAAGAAATCCCCACGTCAGAACAAAGTTTATTCATCCTATACATAAGAACCACATGAAATACCCAATTGAGTTGCAATTTAAATGTGATTATTATTTTTTTTTTCCTTGAAAATAAACAAAAAAACGTAAAACATTGATTTTTCTGAGTGAGTTTTGCTTCCACATGCAGGAGCACCCAGAGGAGCGAGCCGAGGGATTGAAGGCTGGCCCAGAAAAGGGTCCCTTGCCCCAAAAAAGGGTCCCTTGCCCCAAAAAAGGGTCCCTGCCCCAAAAACCATCGTTGCTGCTGGAGTTATGTGCAGTGTCCCAGCGTGGGGAGAGGTTGAGGCTGGCGTGTGGGGACACATGAGGAGGATCCACAGGGACCGTGGGGATGGATGGAGCTTGAGGGAATGCATGGGGCTGTGGGGACATGAGGGACCCATGGAGGCCATGGGGACGGGTCAGGGCTGTAGGGGCACGTGGGGTCTATGTGGATCCACAGGGATCACGGGAATTTGTGTGGGCTATAGGGACCCAAAGGGGCCATAGGGACATTTAGGGGAGCTGTGGGAACCCGTGGGGCCATGGGGACCTGCGGAGGTCACAGGAACCTTCAAGACGGAGGAGAACGTAAAGGAGCTGTGGGGAAATATGGGGACATGTGGAATCCTTGGGGCCATACGGGATCTTTAGGTGTGTGTGGGGACATGCGGGAGCTGGGGGGAGCTGTGGGAACCTCTGGGGACTGTAAAGGAATACAGAGACCTGAGCCCTGTGCCATGGGAACCTGTGGGGACTGTAGGGACACGCAGGGAGCTGTGGAAGATGTGGGGACTGTAGGGACACACAGGGAGCTGTGGAAGATGTAGGGATATATGGGAACCATGGGAACCTGTAGGGACTGTAGGGACACACAGGGAGCTGTGGGAACCTGTGGGGATATATGGGAACCTGTGGGGACTGTAGGGACACACAGGGAGCTGTGGAAGTTGTAGGGATATATGGGAACCATGGGAACCTGTAGGGATATATGGGAACCATGGGAACCTGTGGGGATATATGGGAACCATGGGAACCTGTAGGGACACACAGGGAGCTGTGGAAGCTGTGGGGACCCGCGGTAGCCATGGGGACCTGTGAGGGCTGTGGGGACACACAGGGACGGGTGGAAACTATGGGGAGCCGTAGGAGCCGCAGGAACACAAAGCCCCGTGGAGGGGAAGGCCGGGGGCCGGGAATGCGGCGGGACAGAGGCGGGGAACGGGAATGCGGCGGGACAGAGGCGGGGAACGGGAGTGCGGCGGGCGGGCCCCGCTCCCGGCGCCGCCGCCATTCCGCCTCCCCTCCGCAGCTGAGGGCGATGGAGGCCGGCGGAGCTCCGGCCGAGCCCGGCTCGGGTGGGTCTCGATTGCCCCTCCCAAAACCCTCCAGCGCGGCGGCTCTTCCCTCATAAACCCGAGCTTTGCCTCCCAGGGCCTGCCAGGCGCTTCCCGGTGGCGGCGGTGGATGAGATCCTGAGGGATGTGGTGGGGAGCGCCCTGAGGGAGCAGCGCTACGAGCCGGGGCCGTGCAGGGAGGCGGCCAGGGACATCGCTGAGGTGGGACGGGGACAGGACATTTGTCCTCGTGCTTCCACGGGCTGTCACCTCCATGGGTGCCTTGGGGGCTCCCCAGATGTCCCCCCAAAATACCCATAAAGTGTAAGATAAAGGCTGGAGGCGGCTGTCGAGATACACCAAGGGTTGCTCAGAGGGCGGTACAGACATATACGAGTTAATTGAGATTTACAGACTAGTTTGGGTTGGGGGGGACCTTAAAGGTCATTCAGTGCCACTCCTTGCCATGGGCAGGGACACCTTCCACTGTCCCAGGCTGCTCCCAGCCCCATCCAGCCTGCCCTTGGACACTGCCAGGGATCCAGGGGCAGCCACAGCTTCTCTGGGCACCCTGTGCCAGGGCCTCCCCACCCTCCCAGCCAGGAATTCCTTCCCAATATCCCATCCATCCCTGCCCTGTTGTCATTTTAACACCATTCCCCCTTGCCCTGCTGTAAGTCCATCCCCATCTCTGAACACGAACTAACCTCGTTTTTCTCTGCAGGTTGTTAAGGCGCGGGTCAAAGACCTGGGGGTGCCCAGGTACAAGATCGTGGTGGTGACACACGTTGGGCAGCTGGGTGAGCAGAGCCTGCAGATCGGGAGCCGGTGCCTCTGGGATCCTGGGACTGACACGTTTTCCTCCTATGTGTTCAAGAACACCTCGCTGTTTGCTGTGGCAAATGTCTATGGTGTGTATTTCGAATAGGGAGGTAGTCGAGTTTAGCAGCAGGAGAAATGAATATTCAGCCTAACTCTTTCTGTCTCTGTTGTTGAAAACATCTGTGAAGGACCAAGGTACTCTCACCTGCTTTGAAATGAGAGCCTTTGGGAGAATGTAATAAGGATCTTTCCTAGAGTTTTCCTTGGGAAGTAGTTTTGCACCTGATTGCTGCTTTCAGAACTTTCCCTCTAGGGGAAATATTTTCAGCATATTCTCTGTAAGTAATGATTTCCCTGTTCTCCTCCAGGAAACATTACTGGAAGTAACTGGATTAGGAAGTAAACTGTGAGTTTTGCCTGCCTGGTTTTGAGGCTGGTGCTGATGGCCCCAAGTCTCTCCTGGTGCAGCCATTCCCCACTGAGATGGGGTCTGGCTGACCTTGCTCTGATTCTGAAACCAGACTTTTTGCTCCCCCTATTTCCCAGCTGAAACCTGCTGCTAGATTTCCTGAGTAAGTGAGCAAACCTATCATAAATTGCTTATTTTATTACATTTTAGGTGCCAAGTTGAAACCAGAACAGTAGTTAGTTGGGAAGAAATACTTCCTATACTCGTGACTGAAAGTTTAACCCACTGTAAACACTGTGAAATGCAGACAACCTGAAGCCACTTGCTGGTGTGCCCTGTGACATTTAACACCCAGAAAGGGTAAAGCTACAATTAAAGAACACAAGTGAACCAATTGTGTTTTGTGTCACGATTATTTTAATCCCTGGAGGCTGTGGCACAGAGCTGTTGCATTTCAGCACAGGGAGCTGATCTCTCTCCTGCTGCAGCCCACGTTGCAGCAGGATGTGGTGAGCAGCTTGGCTGCCTCACGCTTGTTTAGCACAGAAACTTTGCTGGTGTTTTGCAAGTCTTGCTCAGGTTTGACGTGCTGGGGTTCTTCGCTGTGGATCCCCAGCCTCTGCTCTGGGTGTGACGAGAAGTCGGCGTCGCCCTCGTCCTCCAGTGGGAAGTGCTGGGGGTTTTCACTCTCTGTTGCAGGAAAATGAGAAGCTAAAAGTTAGAAGTCATGGAAAGATGAGTAATTTATGCTTTTTATCTTTACTAGAAAGACAGGCCAACCTACAGGCAGGGAGCTGTGTGTTACCCTCTGCTACGAGCACCACATGACAGACTCCTCACTGAGAGCAGATGTGTGAGGAGCAATCTGTGATCAATGTGGTAAAACCCAGTGGTTTAGAGATTTCTAGTGGAGAGTGTCCTGTGCTGCCTTGAGTCTTACACTGATATCACTGCTTCTCCAGGAGAAACTGTGATTTGATGTGTCAGAGGCTGGACCTGTGGGTTTCCTGAAATGCAGATGTTGCATGAAGGTATCATCCACCCCTGGATTTCAAAGTTCTGGGTGTTCCCACAGAAATTACAATTCGGCTGCAGTTGAAACACCTCAGTACAACTGGGCCTTGTGCAGTCTGTAAAGGTGTAGTAGTTCTCACTTTTTAGAAGCAAGGTTCTTCAACAGACTTTAGGGAGGAGGTTGCCCATGTTACCAATTCTGTCTTTGTTTAAAGCTGCTGCTACAAGAGGATTTTCTGAAAATGCAGATGCAGGAAGTGCAGAAAGCCTCTGTTGCTGTCACCTGCCTCAGTTATTTTCTTGTTCTCTATTTATTTTAATCTCTCAGAGCACAAATTTCTAGCAGTGCATGTAATGGTTGAATTTTCTGACTATCAAATCAAAATTTTCTGAGTATCAGAAAATGTGCTAATAAACATAAATATACACAGAAAACGTGAAGGTACTTAAACTGCAGAGTAAATATTCAACATGTTTAAGTAATAATATTTTTAAATTGTAATAAGGTTTCTGGTTTCTACTGGGGAAAGTGAAGACCACAGTAAGACGCTTGCACCAACTTCAGCAAAACTTGTCACTGTCGCTTGAAATGTGATGGCAGAGAGATTTTCAGTGATAGCCTTGGCTTGAATCCTGTTCCTCAGGTGTGCTTGGAAAATCTTGCTCTAAACGATTTTTCTGTAGCAAAATAGCCCAGGAAGCTGAGCCAGAGGGAACACGAGGAGTTGCAGCTCTTCGCTGGCTGCCTCCCAGCACAGCCCGTGCCGCGGCGGCTGGAGCTGCACGGATTGAGGGGAGCAGGGGAGGATGTGCTGCTTCCCAGTCCCCTCGGATCCCCTTGGATCCAGGTGCAGCGGGCAGGGATGAGCCTGGAATGCTTTAATTGGTACTCACCCCACAGGTGGTGGTGATCAGTGAGGTGCCTCTTCCAGCGCGAGCCGCCGCAGGTGAAGACCACGGCTCTGATGAAGTCTCTCCCGCAGAGCCTCACCGTGTTCCCTTCCCCTTTTCCTTCCCGTGCCAGGAGCAGGAGAACAAGGCAGGCCAGTGCCAGCACCGTGCCCCTCATGCTGCCAACGTGGTGCTTCCCAGCTGGGCGTGGGCAGGGCAGAAGGGAGTGAGTGGGGAATTCTGCTGGAACCTTCCCATTTATACTGATGGTCCGTTCACTCCGCTGAGTAACAGCTCACTCCGAGGGTGACTGCATGTTTGCTAAAAACAAATAAACTGCTTGTTTCTGGTCATGTTTGAAGTGCTTTAGGTTCTCAGTCAGGTATTAAAGATTTCTTAACTCTACGTAGCTGCTTTACAGGGAACACCTGAGGTACAACGTGTTTATGGGGTATGGCTTAGGTGGATGCAGTTAATGTGTGTTCTGCCTGAACAAAAGGGTGTTTATGGCATGGTTTGTACTTAATGGGTTTGGTGTCTGTGTTCCCCACACTGGTGTGTTGCACGGCCTGATGCCCAGTCCTGACTGGGGTCTTTTTGTGTTGGTGATCCCAAAGAAAAAGGGAGTTAACTCCTTCCCGTGATGTCTGCGTTGTGCACCTCTTAATTCTCTCACCTTGTTTGCTGGTGACTGTGGCTGCTTGGGGGGAAAACCCTGCCAGTGCCAGGCACTGCTGAGAAAATCCGCTCCAGAGGGGGGTCAGTGGCATGTATAGATTCCCAGTGTGCCAAGTGATAGGACATGATCCTGCAGCACATGGATCTGGGTCACTCTGCTCTGGGAGCAGAGGTTGGTTTGGAGTTACTGGTTCCTGTTATTGTTGGCTTCAGTGTCTTTTAAGTTTCTATAAAAAATCCTTGCAATACAATGCCTTTAGGAGGAAATTTCTCAATTACATGGTCGGAAATTCCATGTTTCAAGACAAAATACACGAGGAACTTCGGAGATCTTGAGCCCTTCCTAGCACCACGAAGGTTTTCCAGCACCATAATGTTCCAGTTAATTAACTTTCACTGTGTGCAGGGTGGGTTATGATGTGTTACAGCCCTGACAGAAAGCTTGTTTTTTAGCAGTAGGCAAACAGTCATGGGCATGAATGGAAAATACAGGGTGTATTTCGGTCAGGTTTGTAATAATGATTAACAAATGATTCACCTTAATGAGTATCTTTCTCTGAAACACACCAAGATGAATTTTATGTCAGGGGGAAGTTTGCGTGTCCCCTGTCAGATGTGCAGCACACAGAAGGAAGTGGATGTTAATGCATCACAAATGGTCCTTAATTCAGTGATGTGTTTGAGTGTTGGGTGTTTATTGTCAGGATAATGAGAGAGGCTGGGTGTTCTGCATCTATAAAATACACGTTTCCATACGTAATGCTTTCAGCAGCAGGGCTACAACTTGTGCTTAATCACCCCTCTGGAGATGCTCCCTTTTTCCTGTGGGCAGGAAGTTCCTGAAAATCCTCCAGCTGGGTGGTTTTTTCTGTTTCTTCTGCTCTGCCCCCTAAAAAAGCCAGTCTAGGCAGCCAAACACTGCCTGCTTCCAACCCAAGGAGAAAAGACCTTGGGGGAAAACCAGAAAGGGATAAAGGCCCAGGGAGAAAAGACTACAGGAGGGACCTTTCCATGATCAGAATTCCAGAGAAGGCCATCCATGTATGAACACTGACTGTGCAATGAGGGGACTTCCGGGAGGAAATTTAGGGCATTTGAAAGAAGTTTCTAAGCAGTGTGGCTTGAAAGAGAAATTTTAATTATTAAAAAAGGATAACCAGTTTATGTCCATACTACAGCACGTCTTTCCTGCTGTTTCCCAAAGGAGAAGGAATATCAGCTACTGTTAAACAGCTCCAGCAGGAGCAACGATGTCACGCAAGGAACCAACCTGGAAAACAAGAGGAAAAAGAGCTGGTTCTTCCTTGGAATTCTGTTAAAGCTGTGCTTACCTCTCCTGGAAAACAACACTTTTTGGCAGGCCAGGTAGGGTTGCATTTGTGCTGTCATGTTTGGCAGCATGCAAACATCTCTCTTGTTTATAAGGGAAATGAATTTCCAGTGGTGTGGCAGCAGAAGAGCAGGAACCACCTCATTTTTAGCCTGGTGCTGGAATTGTGATCCCACCTATTCCATTATTCCCTCATTGGGTGTTGCCCAGAATTGCCTTGCTGAGGAGTGAGGCCCAGGGCAGCCCTGGCCCTCAGCACAGCCATACCTTGGTGCTGGGAGCAGCCAGGTTGTGCAGCTGCCACACTCCCACCTGCCCACAGCTGTCCCCCAGCAGCAGGCACTCGGCGTTCTTGGCAAAGAGGACGGAGCTGAGATTCCCTTTGGGGCTGGCAGCACAGGAGAGCACGGGGTCGAAGCTGCAACCCAAGAATTAACAGGTACCATGCATTTACCAGCTGAAAAGCTGCACATTTCACTTCCTGTCTTCTAGGTTATCTCAAAAACTAAGAAGTGAGGCAGTGTTTGGTTTGGGCTCTGCCAGAACAAAAATCCCAGCTGCTGTTAGCTAAGATACCCTGCTTGCCTAAAATCTGTCCTAACCTGGAGAGTGGTGGTTAATATTTTCATTATATGAATAATTTGCATTATGTGGCAGGGCTCTGGATCCACCAGGGCTTCACACTGCCAGTAACACAAAATCCAGAACAGGTGGACAAGCCCAAAGGTAACTGAATCATCTCAGCTTCAGACCATCCAATCTTTATAAAAGCAGCTCAGTTTTGTTATTTTTCCTTCTAACTCTGCCATGATTTCTGCAGGAAAAGGGCAGTTTTACACTTTATCAGCTCCATGAGGCATCCAGCTCCTTCTCTTCTAACCCCAAATCTACCATCTCCTTTTATACAACGAGTATTTCAAACTGCAATAGTTTGAGCAAGCAAAGTGTGGAGCTGTAATGATCTGATGAAAACACTGATGAGGTAACAATGTGTGCCAACAAAATATAAATTTCAGAATTTCAGAATAAATTTCAGAATCCTCTTTGAGAAAAGTCATCACTCACATGCTGACACTCAGATCCCAAATCTCCACCCTCCTTTCATTGACTGCTGCGAAGATGAAGGCTGATTTTGGAGCCCACTTGATGTCATGAACAAAAGCTGTGACAGAAGTGAAAGTTAAAAGGGGGGTGTAGGAATCCCGGTGCCATAAAAGGATGCTCCAGTCTGCGGAGCAGCTGAGGAATATGTCCGTGCTCGAGGGATTCCAGGCAACTTTGTACACGGGACCCTGTTGGGAGAGAAACAAAACAGAACTTGGTGTTGCTGTGGAGCTACAGAATCCGTTCTAGAGCTACCCAGCCTTCCTCCCAGAGGTAAGACTGTTTAACTGTACAGGCCAGTCAGATTTCTGATTGCTTTCTTAAAATAAAGCCAGAACTAAAGCTTTAAACCAGTTTATAGTACCAGTTTTAGTAAGTTATTTGAAAAAATCCTTTTAGTCTAGAAAGTAATCCTGTGAGACTGTGGTGCTTTATGCTATGGGAATTCATTCCTAATGTAAGAGAAGTTTAGGTTTCTTTTGTTGCAGATGTTATGTTTACTAAATTCAGGCAAAGAAACTGTTACATTTTTGAATGGAATTGAACAGTTCCTGCTGTCCTTGTTTACAGTGTATCGCTCACCTTATGGCCCCTGTATGTCCCCAGAATCTGCTCCTTGCCTGAGCAAGAGCACAGGTGGATGTGGCCCTCCTCTGTTCCAGCAAGAAAAATATCAGTATCCTGAAAGAAAGGGGAAAGTAGCCTAGGCTGGATGAATTTATCACTCATGCAGAAATCATCCAGGGCTGGATGAGTTTGGCAGAGCCGAGGAGGAGCTCCTGTGAGTGGTGGGTCACACACACAGGAGGGGGGCCGGAACGTTGCACATTTGCTGGGTTGTTCTCCAACCATGCACAGCTTATCCTGGGGCTTTTGACTCCTGAAAATCTTGGATTTTCAGCAATCCATGTGGGAAATGCAGGAATTCTTTGAGTGCTCTGTGGAGGAAGTACTGAGCTGGATGAAGAGAAGCACAGCTGAGTCCTGGACATGGGAGGTGTTGAACAAATTCTCCCAGCCTTGGCCAGCACGCAGAGGGAAACTGCCCTGAGGCCTGCCCAAGGAAGTGTAACATGGCTGGGAGGACAGGGCTTGTTTTACCATTTCACCCATTTGGGGTGAATCTTAATAGCTAAGAAGCAATTTATTTCAAAATTAATATGCTTTAAATACCAGTGCCAAGTCCCTGGCTAGCTCCCATTAAAGCAGCTCCAGCTGAGCATCCCTCCTCTGCTGCAGAGTTTTCCTGGGTAATACTTCAGCCAGGATGGGCTTTCTGAGCCTACCTCTGGATGGAAGTCAAAGCACATTCCAGCTGCCTGTTGAGATATGGGAGCTTCACTACTTCTTCCTCTCTCACCTGGTAATTTTTTCTTCCTACTTTGTGTTCGCTTGATTGTCATCAGATCTGTGCAAAGAGCAGAAAGTTTTTTGTCAAACAGGTGTGAGGAACTTGTGCTGCTTTGGAGTGCCCAGCAGCTCTTAAACGTTTTATGGGATAACTGATGCAAAGAATGTCAGCTGAAATCAAAGAGAGCAGTTTCAGGGGCTCACCAAAGCAATCCAGCCTTTGCTGTATGAACCACTGGGTCACTCGCCCATCTCCCGAGATACATATCAGTCTCTCTTTTCTGTCACCTCCTGTGGCACCTCTGTCCTGTTCCACCCACCTCAGCTGCCACACAGGACCTGTGTGTTTGTTTAAGGATGCACTGGGACAAAAAAATGCATGTGGTAAATCATATATGAACAAAGACAAAGCAACGTATTTAAAAAAATAATTCAGCTTCCACTTTGTAATGAGTGTTAAGTCTTATGACAGAAGTGTTTAGCTTTTCTTTTAAAAAATTGCCTGGGCATTGGTTTTCTCCAGGAAAATGTTTCCTTTATTAAACTTGTTTGATGATCAGTTTCAGGGCACTGTTTATGTGCTGCCACCTTTCAGTAACACCCGCACCATGAAATCAGTCTGCACCCTGTAGGAGAGTGCCCCAGACCTGGGGAGCTGCTCTTAGGGCAAGTGTTTCCCTCATCACCTTCCCATCCCCTCTCTCATTTTCTTCTTAATTCCTGCTCACCCCTCACTTATTCTGATGTTCTCTCCATTTTTGGCAAGTGGAATCAGAGAGAAAGCACCAAAAGCTACCTCTGGTCTCCCATAAGGATTTATTATCCCGGGCTGGATTGTCCTACTTAGGACATGGAGTATAAATGGTAGGTGGGGGTAACTTGCTGCAATTCCTTAAAAAGTGAGGGAATGGGACTCCTTTGCTGCCCCTTTCCAAGGTTTGCTTGCTCAGAGGTGCCCCAGGTGGGAGGAGGTGGGAGCTCCCAGCCTGACCTGCTGTCCAGCAGCGCGGCGTCGTTCCGGCTCCGGACATCGTAGATGGCCACGCGTCCACTGGCCATCCCCACTGCCAAGAGATTTGGGCTTGCCAGGGAAAAATCCACGGCAGTAACACCATGCTCACAGCGGAAAATGCGCTCTGGCCACTGCCCAGGAGAGAAACACAACAAAGTTGTGAGTTGGGTTATTATTTACCTCTCTTTTCTTAACACTGGGCACTAAATTTCTGCTGGAAAACTCAAGTGATGGTGGCCACAGTGATTAGAAATTATTCTCTATTCTGACTGGCTCCATGTATTTCTTGCAGCAACTGATAAAATGAGGAAAAAGGTAAAGATTGCACAGAAATATGACACTGGAAAGTAGGTGAGGCTACTACTCCAAACTAAACACCTAAAAATGTCTATGGTGACATCAGGGAATCATGAGAGTATCTGATGTGGTAAAGATGCATCAAAAATTTGACTCTGCCTGGTTTCAATTAGTCTAATACGGTTTTGGCCAAGAGAAGTTTGTAGAAGAAATCCAACTGAAGTGGTGTCATTTATGGCAATCAGAGTTTTTTTACTGGGACACTTTGTAACTAAGATTTCCAAATTTTTTTTTTAATTGGCTGGTTTCCAGAGGATCCCTTTGCAGATGGATCTGCAGAGGTGTAAATTTTACACCTATGAAATTTCCTCTCTTTTTCACAGTGTTGTGAGAAGTCAGAGTAGATAATTGCAATTAAAAGGGGAACAAAGCAGAAACTGTGCAGAGAAAAGCACATTGCAGAAAAAGCAAACAAAGGGGCTCGTTACCATGGGGTTCTTCAGTGACCAACAGCAAGCCAGGCCTTCCTTCTGACCCTGAGAAACAAACTCTCTGTAACCAACTGCTAAGAGATCCTGCAAGCAGAGAGCAACAGGAATATCTCAGTTCAACTCGAAGCTCAGCGGGACATTTCCAAAGGCACCTTTGTGTTAACAGTGCCTCTCAAGGCAAAGTCTGGAGTAACAAAGCTCCTGTCCTGTGCAGGGAGAATCACACAGGATATAAATTGTTCTACAATCATATTTTAATGTGCATTATTTAATGGAGTACACAAGAATACTTCCAGTTTCCTCTCTCAGGGTTAGCTGTAAAAAGGAGCTTCAGCCCTCAAACTCCAGGCTTTTAGCTTTCCACAGTCCAGAGAATTCCCTTCATTCCTTCCCACAGGCAGAAGTAAAAACCAGCAGCAAGACTTTAGCTTTCAGCTCCATTAATTTTTCTTTCCCTGCACTCAACAAGTAGTTTGTGAAACTCACACTTTAAAAGTAGCTGTTTGCTTGCCCTGTATTCTAAAACTGAAATCTCTAAATGTGTCTCACTTTTTTAATATCTGGAGATCTGGTATACTAAAAGTAAGAAATGGTCTTTATTTTCTTTTTTTTCCCTCACTGGGTTTCTGTTTCTCATCCTCAGCTGCCTTTTACCTTTCTTCCATTCATTATTTTTGGTTGGCCATAAGTGAGATCTCTTGGGAAAACTGAGCTTTACGTGACCAGATTAAAGAAGTTTGGGCTTCTGTGCTGTTATCGTGCATCTTATCCTTAAATTTTGAGGAATGCTGCTTTTTTAGGGGGTTACTGTTAGAGACAAAGATGTGATGTCTACACTATCAGAAATAAACTCCATCAATGATAGCAAAGTTTAGCAGCAGGGGTTAAATTTCAATTTTAGAACGGGCCAAGTCTATCAACATTGTTGTGCAGGGTAAACTGGAGCAATCAATTAAATTCTGGGCCAGTTAAAGCTGTGGTGATCCATGTGTAGGGAAAGCCTAGAGCAACCTGTAGATTAAGGCAGCAGGAGTGAGGTGTTGGATCCATCTCTCTGAGATCCCTCCCAGCCAAGCACACCTCAATCAGGAGTTTATTCCCACCACCAACTGCTTGTCCCAGTTTGTGAGCAGCTCAGGAATGATTTGGTGACTCACAGGGTTCACTTTGTTCCAAGCCATGCTGCTCACGCTGTGACCACTGGTTAAATCACACCTGTAGGACCACAGCTGCTCCAGGCTGGGAGCTGCAGCTTCTGCTGGGCTTTGATTTAGATCTGACAAAGCTGATGGTTGAACGGATGTTTCCTCCTGCTTTTTCTCATCCTTCTTTTCCTCCTCATCCTCCTCCTCTTCCATGTCAGTGTCTGAGGTAACATCAGGCTCTAAAATGCACAGATGTGGTAGAGTCTGAGTAGAAACATTTCACTTATCTCACTCCAGACATTCTCACACCAGAAGAAAAAAATTGCCCTTTCAGCAAATATTTTGCAGGGGAAAATAAAAGAAGTGAAGATTCGAGGAATTAAGACATCCTAACTTCTAAAACTGTGACTAAAATTGGCTGGGGACAGAGCAGACAGCTGGATTGGGCTGGAGCGTGCCAGGTCTGCTGCAGGTGTTTAACCAGTGGGTTTAGCTACCCAGCAAAAGTGAGGAATTTCTGTGGAAAGTGAGGAATTTATGGCTGGAAAGAGGGCACTGAGCAAGGAACAAACCTATAAGGACAGGAATCTGCCGATAAACTGCAAGTTTGGGCTGGAAAATATTCTCCATGAGAATCCTCTCCATGACAACTAAATCCTGCTTCAGGTTTTCTGATGTTAAGATGGCTTCTGAAAGGCATTCCCTCTCCTCGTGGCTCCTGGCAGGAACAGCACTTTCTGGAATGATGATGGGAGAAGTTGAATCTCAGAATCATGGGATATTCCAAGGTGGAATGGATCCATAAGGATCATGGGGTCCAACAGGCCCATGCTGCCTGATAAGAGATAAATGGGATATAAATGCTTTGAACATGGTAAAACTGCACACAGAAAAATCAAGGGATAAGAACTCTCCTCCACCTGAAAAAAAGCAAAGAATTAAAAAAAAATACTTTCACTATGAACTTTTTCTCGCTTTAATTTTGTTTTCTTTCATTGCTCAGATACTTCTGGAATTTTTCACAAGCAGCGTTTTGCTTCTACTTTTTAAAGTGAGTACCAGCAAACCTCGTTCCTGAGTTTTTATCTGTATTGAAGATAATTTCTGATGGCAATGTACAGAGAAGTGCAGCCCTGTCCAAGATTCTTCAGCAAACTCTCTTGCAGGTTCCAGGCAGGCCAAACATGTTTTTCAGGAAGTTTTCCCCACAAATCACAGGGATGTGCCTGGTTTAGGAGGATGAAAACAGGGCAGAAATGTAAAATGTTACCTCTGGCAGAAGGCACAGCCACAGCCTGACCGTGCTCTTCAGCTGTGGGAGATTTGCTGCTCTTCTCTGCTGTGTCTGTGGGTTCTTCTGTCTCTGTAGGTTCTGTTTCTGAGGCATTCAGTGAATTGTCAAAGTCCCAGGAAGTCACCATCATCCCTGGGAAGGAATTTCCCTGTCACACAGGTCTCTTGTTTCGGTACATTATTGCAAGGAGCTTCCTAGAGCCCAGCAAAGCTTTGCTGTGGGCTCTACACCCCAACTGCTGGGCTGGGGGGCTCTGGAACCAGCTCTGGTTCCAAATATGTTGCTATTTGAACTGTTATTTTTGATTTAATATTTGAATTTCATCTTTTAGTTGCTCTGTTTTACAAATTTATGAAAAAGGTTGCCCGTGCTTAATAAGAATCATTAAAGCAGATAAAAGTCTTTAAAACTCTTCCTGTTATATGATTGCTGCAGCTCCATCAGGGGTTTTTTGGGGTGTAGTTCCCCTTGAGCAGGGCCAGCTCCCACCCAAACCTAGTCTTGATGTGCTCATGGGTTGGAAGGAGCCCTGCTGATGCTCAAGGCACACAAAAAAGTGGCAAATAATCTTTTCAAAACAGATTATTATCTACATTTGGGGTTTGTTCCCTCATTTTACATCCACTAACACAAAGGAAAAGTGTTTGGAACAGCATTGCCCAGAATTTTTTTGGCCTCTTACACACAAAAATGTCCCCAGTGAGGCAAAGCTCACCCTGTGCACATCTCAGAGACTCCTCTGCAATGGTTTTTAGAGCACTGAGGTTGTGCATCCTGTAAAATTGCACTGAGCCTGCCAAGACCTTCTGTGTTCCCCAAGGTTTTAAATCTCCTACCAGAGGTTCTCCTCTTTGCACTGTGGCAAACAGAAGCCTGGGAAGTTAAGGGGGGCAAAAAAGAAAAGGTGTCCTTTGCTATTTCAAGGGAAGAGGTGAGGATTAGCTGGGCAGTGCTGAGGCAGGCAGGGCACAGCAGCTCTCTGGTGGTGTTAACAACCATTTTATTGCAATGGATTCAGTGTTCCAGCATCAAAATCAAGATTTAGGAGGGGCAGAAAAGACCACCACAAACCACACTGCTCTGTCTCAACTTAAAGCTCTGGAAGTGAAAGCTGAGGAGATATCTCCTGCTTAGAGATGGAAGTAAAAAAAAATCCCTTTTCTCAGTATCCTGCCCAGGTTTACCTTTCTCTGCCATGGTGATTGTCTCACATTGCACCTCCTTGGTTTTGACAGCTCCAGAGATGGTTTGCACCATTTTTTCTTCAAAGTACTCACTGTCAATTTTAGCGTTGCAAATTTCCACGTAAATCTTATTCCTCTCCCTGGAAAACAAAGGAAACATGAGGTGCTGACTCCCTGGAAAAATTCTGCCTGGAATTCTCAGTGTCTTTAACCAGGAGTTGATCAGGAGAGGCTATTCCATGTCTTAAATTTCCTGCTTTTTGGATTGCTGGATGTCATTTCAGTCTTTGTATCATTCAGCAGCTCTTTCTGATCTTTGTCATGCTGCTCCAAAACAGGAATGATCTGTGGAGAACAGAACCCAAAACCAGCAAAAATCCCTGCTCCAGCTGCCTGTGAACTTTGGGGGAATTCAGAGTTCAGAGCCCTCCTCACTCGGGAGGGAAAGGCAGAGCATCGAGAGACAAAAAGGAAACTTCTCCTTTTTTATTTCAGCACTTCCACCAAAGTTATGGCAGTTCAGGGAGGACCAAGGGGAGCTGCCTGCTCCGTTTAACTCTTCTTAATTAATAAATAATTAGAAGCTACACACAAGAATCAATGCAGCAGCTTGAAATTTCTTACTGTCTTCACAAAAATTCAATTATCACCCTCCTCCATCCCTGGATTTTCTGAACCTGCCATCATGTTTCAGTGGAAGGGAGTGAGAATTTCATCGAGAACACGGAGCTGTAAGAAATGGAGCCTCATCCAAGAGGCTTTGCACCCAGAGAAACGGGTGCCAGCTGACTCACAGAACTCTCACAGCTTCCTCTGCCTCCGTGGACACCACAGCACTCGGCAGATCCAACATCCAGAGCGTGTCTGTCTCTGACAGGTAAATATCCACCCTCTGCTCCAGCTCTGCTTCTGTCAGGGCTGCTTCCACACCTGGAAAACCAACAACAAGACCTTTTCTGCTCTAAATTAATAGGAGACAAATTCATTCTCTACGTGCTGTAAGGCCCCGGGCTGGCTCAGGGTCTCATAAATCCCAGAAGAGTTGAAATTTGTAATTATTGGGTGTGTTCTTTACCAGACAAGCTCAAAGTTGGGTCTCGTTGAGGTTCTGTTTCATCTAAGCCAAACTTGGTTGCTGTTAAGTTTGATATCCAAGTGCTGCTTCCACGTGTCCTTCAGGGACAAGAAACAAGCAGAAACTGTCTCAAAAAACTAAAAAAATTGTTTCTCTTCAAGAGGTACTTTGTATTTTTACATCTTTTTTTATGTATAGTTGCTCCTGGTTGACATCCCAACCCCTGGGATTATCGTTTGGAACAGCCAGTCTGGGAAACGTGGCAAAAAAAGCAATCTCTTCATCTCAGAAATCAATGTTTACAATTGTAATTATAAATGGTAAATAATTACAATTATTTCTTGCATTTTGATAATGCTGTGGCTCAGGATTTTTCATTAAAAACACCAAAAATAATTTACCTTCTTTTCATGGCTTAATTGAATTTGCCAGCCCAAAGTCCACTGACTTTGCTTTTTCCCTCTGTGATGGATTTTGTAAATCAAATCATGTGGTGAAACATAATTTAGGGGTTTTAACTCCACATTTTTTTGTTTAAGAGAATTTTTGCAGATGGATGCACATAATCACCCAGAGGTAACTTGCTTAAATAATATTCAAACAGAGAATTCTTATTATGGTAACAATATTTTGATAGTAGGACTGGTATTTTTAATATTTTGATATTTTAATGGATATATTTTATAATTTTGCTTAAAAGGTTGGCTGCACTTAATAAATATCACTAAAACAGGTAAAATATTTTAAAATAAAGCTTTTCTTGCCTGGGTACAGCTGTGTTTGGGTCTGGCTGGAAGAGGGGCTGGGGTGTCACGTTCTTCCCTTCAGCATCAAAAACCTGAAGAAATAATATTTAAATAATCAGGATAATTCCCCTGTGTCCCCAAGCCAAGCAACAGGGAGGGCACTTGGAAGGGGTTGGCATTCCTGCTTTCCTTCAGGGATCAGCTGGAGTTTGCTGGGATCCTTTGGGAAAAGCCCCATTCCTGTCATTGCCAGACCCACTTCTCCTGCTTCTCCTTGTGGCTTTTCCAGCTCATTTCTTCCATAATGACCACCAAGGGTGAATTAGTGATTCTGATTAATCCAGTCCAATTAGCAGTGCAGCCAAATAAATGAGATGAACAATTACACATCTTTTTAATGACAGTGTTTATAATATTTTAGTGCTGGAAGGTCAGTGAGGTGTTTAAATGATTCCCAGGTTATGTTCGGGGAATATTCTGGATTTTAGGTGAAGGCAGGGAGGTGCTAGAGAAATAAATTTCAGATCAGAAGGGTTAATTATTGTGAAGCTGTGGCTGCCCCATCCCTGGAAGTGTCCAAGGCCAGCCTGGAGCACCCTGGGATGGTGGGAGCTGTCCCTGCCCACGGGAACGGGATGAGCTTTGAGGTCCAACCCAGCCGTGCCAGGGTTCTGTGGTTCTTCCTGCAGGTGGATTCTGGCCCCTTCCCACCTTTCCCAAGGGTGCTCATGGATCCCCTCACCTGCACAGGAGCCTGGCTGCCCACCGGGGCCCCGCCGCGCGCGGCTTTTCCCTCGGAAGCCGTGGAAGTTCTCCGGGAACTGGGGGCCTTGCTGCTGCCTCGGCGGGTTGGGGCACATCCCGGTCCTGCTCCCGGCCCTGGCCTGGCCCTGGAATCACCCACAGGGAGCCTCAGAAACCAGGAAAACAAACACCCAGCCAGGGCCTTGTCGCCCTGAGATTTGCAGTCTTTTGATGTTTTCATTTCTGTGATGGAGTTCTCAGGCACTTTCTGTAAACACAGTTCTGTTTGGCTGACCGTTCCTTTTAGTTTTCATTCTTTCTCCTGAGGCGGAGAAGTTTGATGGTGTTTTCGTTTGACCGGTGTGGTTGGAGAGGTGGTAACCTCATCCTCCAATCCACGGTCATTCCTACAAACATATATATAGATGAAGTTGTTGGGAAAGATGAAACAGGAAAGCCTTATAAGTATGATTGCCTGGCAAAAGATGCTGAGAATATGGAAACTATAAGTGAGATTGAAATGAAAGCAGACTTTGAGATACCAGGCCTTAGTCACTGAACAACTGGAAAACAATGGTATGGCCGACTGAAGGTAATCCCCTTTGATTGAACAATACCTTCTGCCAGCACAAGGGTCCAAGGGTTAAAGCAGACCCTGCGAGCTTGGCAGAAGGGGTCCAAAGAGTCGTTTTTGGGGTTTAAAATATAACGCAGTATGGTAATGCAATGATTCTTATAGGCTGTATGTAAATGCTGTAGGATTTGTATCTTGTACTAGATTGGTTGGTGAAAATTAGAATATTCAACACAGAAGATTTGTTGTATTGTAAGCGAGGACCTCGCTCTCTTAC
The DNA here is from genome assembly GCA_013397775.1 of Eulacestoma nigropectus. NCBI lineage: Eukaryota > Metazoa > Chordata > Aves > Passeriformes > Eulacestoma > Eulacestoma nigropectus. The sequence continues at coordinate 367,618 of VZTE01003363.1, forward strand.
CTCTCTCTCTCACAGCTCTTACCTCTTATACATTCTCTCTTACACCTCTCTGACATCTCTTACACACTCTCTTGCACTTCTTTACTCTCCCTCTCTATTACCTCACGCTTTCTGGCCTGCTTCTAGCAGTGGCTGGCTGCTTTAAGCAGGCCCCCTATACCCAAGCCCTGAGCAATAAACCTCATGCTCTAAAACCTCAGAGAGATCTCTGAGATCTCTGAGAACCTTCAGAGATCTCTCGTCTCCATCCGTCCCGACCGAGGCAATTCCTACATGAAGTAAAACCAACAGCTGGGGGTTCTTTTCCCTGGCTTCTTTCTGCCTCAAAAGCTGAGTCTGCGTGGTTCCTTTTGTGTCCGAGCACGACAGGGCCTGGCCCTGGGCTCTCAGCACGGCTCTGGGGGTTTCAGCGGCCTCAGCAGCAAGGACTGCGTTAAATAGAGCCTGGCCAGGTCCCCGAGGAGAAAGGGCCACGGAGCAGGAAGGGTTGCAATGGTTATAATGTCATTTTTAACCTCACACCATCGTCCCGGCCTCCCTGGGGAGCGGCTGCGTGGCCACTGCGGGGGGCAGGGGGTGCCCTGGGAGAGGACTTGGTGTTCTTAAAAGTGGCAATAATTATACAAAATTCTATTGATCAAATACCGAATTCGTGCTAAAAGATTTTTACCATTTCTTTACGATCATTCCCACTTTATTGTAATCTGTCACCACTTATTGTAAAGGAGGAAAAACCATTTGTAATAAAGGATTGTTACAATTCATTACATATTATCCTTTATTCTGTGTAACCAATCATTTTAAAGGATTTTAACCATTTGTAGCCAAGGATTCCTACAGTTCCTTATGTATTATAATTCCTTATACTTTGCCAGTTGTTTTAAGGGAAGTAAACCACCTCATAATAAATATAATACTCTAATAAACAAAGGATTCTTACCTTTTATTTATTATAAATTATTATATATTGTGACTTATTATAGAATGTATTATTTATTGTAATATATCTTATTATAGAATGTAATTTATTACATATCATAATTGATTATCTATTACCAGTTATTTTAAGGGATGTAAACCCTCTATAATAAAGGCTTTTTATCCTTTATTTATTACAGCTTCTTCTATATTATGATTTATTATAGAAGTATAATGTATTATACATTATAATTTATTACATTACCAATTACCTTAAGGGATGTAAACCATTTATAAGAAAAGACTGAAGCCATTTATTAT
>VZTE01003366.1:0-11425 GCA_013397775.1 Eulacestoma nigropectus
AAGGAAGACTAGGGAGTGTGGGCTCTCTCTGGAAGGAAGACCTGGTTATCTGGGATGTGGAGAAGGNTCTGGAAGGAAACAGGAGACCTGGTTATCTGGGATGTGGAGAAGGCTGAGGTGCTCAATGACTTTTTTGCCTCATTCCTCACCAGCAAGCTCTCCAGCACCACCACTCAAGTCACAGAAGGCAAAGGCAGAGACTGGGAGAATGAAAAACTACCCACCATAGGAGAAGATCAGGTCTGAGACCATCAAAGGAAGCTGAGGGTGCATGAGTCCATGTGACCTGATGAGACACATCTGTGAGTAGATAACTGGTGGATGAAGTTGTTAAGGCATTGTCCATCATATTTAAGAAGTCATGGCAGTTCAGTGAAGCTCCCACTGACTGGAAAAGGGGAAACATATCTCCCATTTCTAAAAAGAGGAAAAAGGGAGACCTAGGTAACCACAGGCTAGTCAGTCTTACCTGTATGCCTGGCAAGTTCATAAAGCTGATCCTCCTGGCAGCTGTGCTAAGGCACACAGAAAATGAGGAGGTGCTTGGTGAAAGCCAACATGGCTTCACTAAGAGCAAATTGTGTCTGAAAAATTTAGTGGCCTTCTGTGATGGAGGTACAGAGATGGCAGATGAGGGAAGAGCAGCTGCCATCCCCTACCTGGGTTTGTGCAAAGCACTTGACACTGCCAGGCATGATGTCCTTGTTTCTAGACTGGAGAGGCATGGATATGACAGATTATCCACTCAGTGGATAAGGAACTGGCTGGATGACCACACTCAGAGGGTTGCAACCAATGGTTCAACATCCAAGTGGAGACCACTGATGAGTGGTGTTCCCCAGGGGAGCACCAGATATTGGGACCTGTTTAACATCTTTGTCAGCGACATGGACAGTGGGATTGAGTGCACTTGCATCACAGAAACCCAAACACGTCTTGGGCTGCATCAAAAAGCAGCATGGGCAGCAGGGTGAGGGGTGAGGGGGAAGATTCTGCCCCTCTGCTCTCATAAGATCAAACACCACAGTGGAGCACAGTGTCCAGCTCCAGGGACGCCAAAATAAGAAGGACATGGACCTGCTGAAACAAGTCCAGAAAAAAACCACAAAGATGATCAGAGGGCTGAAGCACCTCTTCTATGAAAAAAGGCTGAAAGAGTTGGAGTTGTTCATCCTGGAGAGGAAAAGGCTCCAGGAGACCTTATAACACCTTAAAGGACCTAAAAGTTTACAGGAAAGCTGGAGAGGGATTTTTCACAAGGACATGTAGGGATAGGACAAGGGGGAATGGCTTACTGAAAGGAGATAGGTTTAAATTATATATAAGGAAAAAATTATTTACTGTGAGGATAGTTGTGGATGCTCTATCCCTGGAAGTGTTCAAGGCCAGGCTGGATGTGGCTTTGAGCATCCTGGTCTAGTGGAAGGTGTCCCTGCCCGTGGCTGGGCAGTTGGAACTGGGTGTTCTTTAAGGTCCCTTCCAGCACAAACCGTTCTCTAAGTTCTGAATTGCTTCTTGGGTTACACAGAAAAATATACTCTAAGATGAAGTGTCAGTGTCTTACATGATGGATAAGTATCAGAATGTAAAGTATGCTGTCTATTCTTAAGAAACAGAGGCAGCAATCCAGCAGTACATCTGTGTGTGCTCAAAGTCCTGTATGTGAATATTTCTTGCACTTTACAAGTACGTGTGTAAGTGTTTTGCCAGACTGGGGCCATGACCTCTGCTCATTCCCATTGCAGGAGAGTTGCTACCGCTCCCTGTCCTGTGCTTTTGCACAAGGCTTTGTGCCAGGTGTTGCACATTCATGTCTTTCAAGTTCTGAAGATGAGAGGTTAACCAAAATTAAATTGTTCAAATTAAGTCAGAGAGGAATGAGAGAAAATTGTTATTTGAAGCTGACAGACAGTGCAGCTGCAATTTGGGAATGAAAAGCAAGTCTAAATAGGAGCAATGAGAGGAGAACACAGGTGTGTTGCATGTTACCTAGCAATGAAAGCCCTTGGTAATATGTGAATTGAGAATTGATTTGGAAAGGGTAAAACTATCTAGACAGGCATGTACTGAATAGTAGCATAAAATTCTTAACTTTTCATCACAAATAATCCTTAAGTTCTTTGTACATTTAACTGAAGAAAATTGGACATCTCAGAATTGGAATCACTCCATGACAGAACAGTTTAATACAAGTCTATGCAATAGCATTACATCTTTGGAAAGACAGAGGTTTGAGGTGAAATCCAGCTTCTACTGAAAACAGGTCTTTCAGCATTGCCTTCCTCTGGGCCCACATCACTCCTGGGGTTTGATGTTACCTTTGAAGGACCGTAGCCACAGCTGGGCAGCAGCCCCTGGATCTGCAGGAGCGTGCTGAGCAGCAGGAGATGGGGAGCACACCCAGGCAGCTGTGACTGCGCCATCACTCATTTGCAGCCTCAGCACAGGAGAGCCCATCCTGGGCGAGGCTGCCCTAAACGAGCTTCTTTTGTCCCTTTGGGAGGTGCATAAGTGAGGGTACCCCTGGGTGTGCTGCACCCAAAGCAGCAGCCTGTGCTTTGCTTCTGAGGTTTCTGTTTCCTCTGATTGTGTCCTCCCAGGAAACACATTAAAGCCAACTGCATGTGGAGGCTCTGGAGAAGGGACCACATCAGGCTAACGAAATGGAAACGCCGGGTTACATTATCCCCAAATTTGCCAGGAGTAAGGAAAATCTGGCTTCTCAGGGGCATCTGGGGAGGGACAGATACTGACTGTCTTTGGAGATTTCATTGCCTTAAGTGGAACTGTTCATTAATCATACCATGGAGTCTTTTTTAGCAAATCTGTGACATGTAAAGCGGTATTGAAAACGTCATGTTGTTTAATGTAGGATAAATAAAAGTGATCTTATTTTAGTGAGAGTCAATCATATTTCAGTATTTTTAAGGCAAAGACTGTGTCAAATACCAGCATCTTTAGTAAACAGGTTTTTTTATTGTTTTCTATAGCCCATAGAGAGTAGAAAGGGACCTCACTTGAGGGAAAAGTACTAATAATATGTCAAAATACTATTAACATCTTTCTCCAATTTACCAGGTTTTTCTAATCCAAGTGACTGAGTAAATAAAAACCAAAGTGAAGAAATCAATAAGAGGAAGCTTGATGATATTAAGTCTAAAACAGAGGAAAAATACTCAAAGTGCAGAAGCAGCAATCCCTCTTGGCCATAGCGTAAATATGTATTTATTAACAGACCTCCTTTATTTTATGTATATATTATGATACTATGCACTGAGTTGAAATATGCATAATAGGTAACCAAGAAGGGGTAATTCATTAAAAAAAAAATCAATTAATTCCTTATTCTCTTTCAAAAATCTAACCATATGAGTGAATATTAAGGTGGAATATGCAAGGTACTTGTGGTACAAACTTTTTAATAAAGTATTAAAATACTTCATTCAGAATGCCCAGCCTAATTATCAGACCAGTCAGGTCAATATACCAGCTACAAATTGCTTTTGATAGTAAGATGCCAAACCGAACACCTCCAGAAAACCAGAACAGATGTTCTCTGGGATAAACAATCTGGGTAGTTTCCATAATTACATATTTGCATGGGAATCAAATTACTTCACAGAATAAAATATTTTTTGGACTGTGTTCTCTTAGTCATTGAACCAAGTGACCTGAGTGGCTCTGATGATGGGATTTTTGGCCTTCCTCTTCTACAGTACTCACTTCAGTGACCTCCTTAATCATTCAGTTCACCTGTAAAAGATGAAAAAGGCAAACATAGCCTGTGTGGTTTGTCTGTATGTAACATGAATAATGACAATTATTTTTAAGAAACCAAGAAGAATAATGCTCACCACAACAGGTTAGAAAATGCTCATCTAGAAGTTTTATGAGAGCTGATTTCTCTGAAAATACACCAAAGTAAAGTAAATAATGTATGTGGAAAATTAGGCAGTGCAATAAGCAAAAGAACATTAAAGGAAAAAACCCAGACTCTACTACTTTAACTATGTTTTCCTTCCACAAGCATACAAATAGCACCAGTAACCACAAACTTCCCAGATCTGCTATGCATAGATCAGTTTATGTTTTGTCCGTGTGGGTAAACCTCACCATAAGATGGATAGTCAGGGTGCAGTGTGCCTTGTAGCAACCAGCAGCAACTTAACTTTCCCAGAAAGTATCTGTGAGAGTCTGAAATCTGATGGGAAGGGCTGCGGAATGAAAAGGAGACTGGTAAGGAGAAAATATACAGCTGTGGGACGCATGGTAAACATCTAAACCTAGTGAGGCTTGATATACACATGAGTTTCCTCGTGTAATGTCAACCTAAGAAAATGTTTCCCACATTTTAAAGTTTAGGGCCGTTCCTACAGTAACATTATTTATTTGCTAAAAGGGTTTTCTTCTGCTTTCTAACAAAAATGTGTTATGCTCTTTGCCCTCATGAGATGGGCTCAGACATTCATTCTCTTATTGAAATGCTTGCTCTCATGTTTAGCCAATATGACATTAAAGAATACACTCAAATGTTGCTGGTGTTTAGTTTAAGATAGTATTCAAAAAGTGGCAACAATATGCATTTTTTCACCTGGAAATAATGAAAAATGTGGGTACTCTGAAATCTGGCCACTTCTTTAAAAGCAACTTTTCTGACCTGAACACTTAAATACAAAAACTTCAAGGTTTTTTTTGTAGAAGTCATAACAACTCAAGAGTTCAAAGAGATAAAATATTTTAAATACTACATATAATATTTAAGCAAAATTTCAAAATTAACAAAAATGCACAGTGTTTTATTATACAAATCTCTTTCCTATTTTTTTCTTTTTCTCACTCTTCTTTTTCTCTGTGTCACTGGAGTAAGTGAAAAGATCAAAATTAAAAGTGGAGTAGGAGGAAGACTTTTCCTTACTTCCCACTGGAAAAAAAGTTAACTTCTCACCAGAAAAGAAGTTAGCTGCTATTTTAGGTTTTTAGTATATTCTTGTTAGTGATAGAAAAATTATACATTTGAAGATTTAAAATGTTGTTTTTATTTATTCAAGGAGTCCTACTTTTCACTCCCATTTTCATCTAGGGTGATGAGGTGGGGAGAATAAGAGAACATAAGGATTTGCCATTATTTCAACATAAACATGTCAAGCATTATAAAAATATCCTCCTGATTTCTTTAGAAGTGGTATTTCCCCACAGAAGGCTGATACTGCAATCTTTTTGAAATATTCTTATTTCAGAGGTCAGACCTTTCAGCTTACACTTTAAACAATTATAGCTTTCACACATACATAACACTCACTGAATTGCCACACTTCATGATTGCATCCACCGAAGCTCTAGTGCCCTGAGATGAGATTAAGATGCAAGTTAAACACTTCAGAGCAGCAGTGTGGTCCTGCAGTTCCTGGGCAGCCACTGCCCAGCCAGGGGGTTCCCACCACTGGACTTTTTCCTGAGCAGCCCCTGGGTGAGGTGGGGGGATCGTGTCCCTGTGTCTGCACCTGCAGAGCAGCTCCACAGCGAGGGCTGCGAGCTGGGGCACCCACCCAGGCTCAGACCTGTTCAGATTCGTCAAGCACATGGCTCCTGCCTGAAGGGAGATCCATGCCACCCTGTGCTTCTGGTCAAACTCAAAGCCCTGAAGTCAGATATACCCGGGGACCTGGGTCTGAAGTGATTTATGGTGGGGATTTAATCTGGCCTCGAGCAGGGTCTTGTCCCCAAGTGAGTGCTGGAGCATTTATGCTGGAAAGCCCTTCCTCTTCTCCTGCCTCAGCTTCAGAGGAAGCAAAAGGCCCAAACCCAAACATCAATTAATAGAGCTTGTAAGGGACGGTCCGAAGACCCTTCCCCGAGACCCTTCATCTGCTTCACGATTATCTGCAGAAAGCGAGACGCTGAGCCTGGGCCTGGCCGAGGTGGTAAGCTAGCCAAACACAGCTGCGTTGGTCCTGCTGTCATCACAAGAACAGTACGGGACATGTCGGGATCGGTACACGTGCCTGAGTGCGGTGTGCAAGGAGACATGCCGACCCTGCTGTTTCCAAACCAAGAGCAGTGCGGGACATGACCTGTTCTGTGCCGTTAACCCGAAACAATGGGACTTGCTCCCCCTGCTTCTCGGCTAGTTGCCCCTCACTTCGGAAAGACTTTCCTCACGTGTTGGCCGGCTGCCACTCGCTTCCAAAAGACTATAAAAGGACTCTTTAAGAACACCCCAGTTGGGATCCCCCCACGGAAGACGACGGATCAAGAGGACTCCGTCTGGCCGTTGGTAGCTATAACCCCTCTTTCTCTCTCTCTATCCTTTGTTTCCCTACATCTCTCTCCCTCTCTATCGCAATTACACCGCGTTGGTACGCAATAAAATACACTGTGCTGATTGAAATTTACACTTCTCCCCTTTGGTATTTCTTTTGCACTCTGAGATTCGGGTAACGAACCATCACGACCCCCGCTCGTCTCGAGTGGATCGTGACAGAGCTGGCCCCCACTAACTTTATGAACTTTGCATGTCCTGGGTGAGCATCCTCAGCACAGAAAGAAATGGACTGTGCCTCCACTCCTTAAATAAGATTTTTAATAATATAAAAGGCCTCTGTTAGACATACACTAAAAAACATGAAGAACTGCCTCCACCACAAACAGAAATCAGTGTGAAGTATTTTATGAGCTCAGTCAATTTTAGATCAGTGTAAAAATAAAGCTTTATTCTTGGTGAATAGAGCAGCATAAATAACCAAAGTAATTCTTCAGGGAGAAGTCTGAAGATACAAGCAAAAGAAGCCTGAGAAAAGAAAAACCACATAAAACCAGAGTTTGTCTTTTTAGCATCACCTGTATCTACATTATCTAGAATACAGAAATAAATATAGTTATGGTGCATCAGGCAAAAAGATACTTTGAAGAAGTTTTCTGTATGAGAACTTTCAAGATAGTGAACAGATATTAGAAGGGATATTTCAGTCAACTCCTATCCTTAAAGAAATGAAATCCAACAAATATCCTCAACACTTTTACATTAATTTGATATAAACGTCACACCCCCCCTCAGATTTATGAGGGCATTGGAGAACTTTCTCCTTGCTTCTGTAGTGCTAAAACCTTTTCTTTCCAAGAAGTGCTGGAAATTAATTTCTTCCATAGATTTTGTTTTCATGCACTTCATTCAGTATAGGGAGTTAGCAACCTGCTTCAACAGCAGGACTCAAACTGTGTGCCCACACAGACCTGCAACACAGCATCACTATGGCCAGTGTCTGGCCATGAATTTTGTGTTGGTTTTGCCAAGCCTCAGGACTGAAGCTTGTCCAGATTGCTCTGTCTGACCTGCCCTCAGCTTCACTTTAACTTGCTTTAGCTGTAACTACAGTTTTCCTTCTGACCAGGTGCCTGTGGCTATTTTGGTTTGTTTTGCTTATTGCTGTATGGTACTGCTGTGGTTTTGTGACTGCACAGGAGTGATGCAGCAGGAGAAATTCCACCTTGGTGAGACAGCAGTGGCTCTGGGATGTGCAGATCCTGGGTGTGGTGTAGGGGAGTACCAGCACTGGGTGACAGGAGATGGGGCACAAGTTTGGCTCTGGAGACCCCAGAGCTATAAACAACTCACCAGTGTCAGATAAAGAAATGCAGACCTGAGGCTGGACAAAACTGGTTCTGGGGCAGGAGGTAGAACAAAGAAACAGTATCTAGCATATGTATAACGTTCTGTCCTTAGCAAATTTGGATCTGATGTAGAGTTCAGACCATTTTAGAAAGAGCAAAGATGTAAAAGCATGTTAGCTGACATGCAAAAATGCACCCAAATAGGTCCTAGAGTGAGGAAAAAGAAATTATCAACATGAACATCAAATTCCTCCTGGTGAAGGACTACAGATGCCAACAACAATCCATAATCTTGCCAGCTCCAACACCTGAGCAAAAGCAGCTGCCCATAGACCTGAAAAAGCTGGGGAAGAGGGCGCATTTAACCAGGAGAAGGGGTAGAAACTAAGAAGTCACAGTTTTAGCTGTATTATTATTACTACTACTGTTGCAACTTTTTCTGCAGAGACATAGTCTTCCTTTTCTGTAATAGTTGTATGTGGAGTAGTAATGACTTTTGGATTAGACTCATAAGGTTTCAATTATACTAACAATAAATTTCTGTCTTTATATGTAATTTGTTTCCACTTTGCCCATAAAACAAGATATTGAGCATAACAAGTAGCTTCACTAGATCTAAGTCATAAAAATATTACTTGTTAGCAGTACTGAAACAGAATCTCTTCTTCAGTGGTTTAATATGACAGACTAAACACACTCGAAATTTAGCACAGCATCAACTGAAGATTCATTGGCATTTGCCAAAATGCAAGGATATCAAGAGCTTGGATTTTCAGGTGGCATAAACTGGTTTTGTTTCTTGGTTGTGTGGAAAAAGCAGAGCCCTCATTTCAGACTCTGTTTCTGGGGCACATGTCTTCCTTGAGAACCTGAGGTCTGGCATCATAGTAACAGTTACTCTGAGGGTAAAATCTTGCTCCACCTGAAGTCAGTGGGAATTTTGCCACTCACTCATTCATACTTGAGGTTTCACCCAAGGGAATTTCACCCAAAAGCAAACTCTTCACCCAAAGAAGTCCAGGAGGAAGGAGATCAGAATGGATCACAGCCAACTGCTCAAGCTTGAACCCACTGTTGGGACTTCACTGCCTTGCCTTGTGCACTGCTGGAACTGCATGGACACATCCCATGAAGATATTATGGTAACACATAGTAATCTGGAGCTGCTGTCTGTGAGATTATCCAGCTGTGGTTCAGAGACACATATGGATGCATGAGATCAGCTGATGCTAGTTATAAATATGAAAGAATAAAACCCCAACCAAACAAATACTTATCACAAACAACAAAACCCCCAACCAACAAAAACAAACAAAAAACCAACAAGAGGAACATATAATCACATGCACCTGTTATTAAGAAAAATGCAACATTATTAGAGTTATGACTAACTGGAATGCCTGGAAGAGATTTACCACAACAGAAAAAAATCAATTAGGTATGGATCTTATTAATTTCCTTTAGATTGCGTGAGTAACTTTTAATTAAGCTTCAGGTTAAAATGTGTATATATGAGTACACGTATATGAGGACACTTTATAATGTTGACCATAAGCATAATATTTTAGCTCCCATACGAAATATATCAGGAAGGTTGCTGGCCTATTTCAGTCAAGTTACATCATGCAGAGATGTAAGTCTGTAAACTAAGACTGAAGGAAGTGTGGATGACCTCTTCAAACTGTACACTTCATACACCCAAGGAAAGTTCTCCTGTTGTCCTTGAGATAACCAGTGGTTTTAGATGCCCAAAGTATGTGGCTTCATGCAGTGCTCTTGTGACTTCTGCTCAAGCACACACATGCCCAGCATAGCTTTTTTTGCTTTGTCACATTAGCCCCTGGGTTTGTGCACACAGAGTATGGGCTTCATTTACTCAAGCTTAGATTTTCTGAGAAATTAAATGTCTGGGTCTGAATTATTCACTATTGGATCGTTTTACAGTCATTTTACAGTCAGATACAGTTATTTCCAGAGGGCAATTCCTCTTCCTCTAAGATAGATCTTTAAGACAAATCATCCTGTAGAAACGCCTGCTTCTCTTAACTGGGGTTTGAAGGTGACAGGCTCAGACTGAGATGTCTAAAGTTTGTTTACTTAAGGTTAAGCAAGATGCATCCCTCCCAGAGTCTGTAGTGGAGGCACACAATGTTTATCAGTTCTGGCCTGTACCTAATTGGGGGGCCATAAAACAATATCATGCTATGTGCTATGTGTGACTCAAGATTGATAATTGCTGTCAGTTGGAACACTTTGTATTTTGTATCTATTAAGTTTTAAATGTTATAGACCAATTGCTGAAGTCAGATAATGACCTCAGAATTTAAAACTTTTTTTTTTCCCACAGAGGACCCATGGTCTGAATGATTTTTCATTACAAACTTCCAATTTTCTATGAAATTTTTCAATTTTTAAAAACATTTTTGTGTGATAATTTTAAGAAATTAAATTCTAAACAAGGTATATGTTATGTTAGAACCATTTCACACATTATATAAAAAACCACTCGAGCATCTGAGCCATTCAGTGGAAAACAGAACCCTATGATCAATTAGAATTTTAAAACATTAATTATTTTTTTATTTGCCATTTTGTTTTTAAATGAACGTTTGAATACTTTCATACTCTAACCACCCTCCCCCCCAATTAACTGTACTAAAGTAAGCATAGAGGAGACTCAAACCTTCGCAAACAGTTGTTCTAATAACATTTTATTAGCAGAACATTCATTTTTGACAAATTTACTATGAAGTCTGTTGCATCAGACACAGGATGATGTCCATCACTAAGCTAAATGCTATAAAATCATCTTTAAATGCAACAGTAAGCTTAACATAGTGGAAAAACATAATCTCTGATTGGGAAGCTCATTTTATGAAGTAATTCAGGACAGGGGAGCCGAGCTCTGGAGTAACCTCGGGACTGCTGCTTCCCTGCCAGATGTAAAATCTCAGGGATGACACATTTGTTCCTGAGGGGAAGGATGCTGGCCCCTTTGACAGCCTACCCACTCCACACCAACTGCATCAGCCTTGGAGGAGATTACAGCTCCCATCCTCCCTCCAGAGGAAAGGCTGGTGCAGCAGTAAATGGAGAAAAAAGTCTCCAGGCTGTGTTTGTGCACAAGGGGCAGGCAGCAGACTGGCAGGGGCTGGGCTGCTGCGGCTCCCCAGGTGGAGCAGGTGATCCCAGCAGGCACATGCACACAGATATATCACAGAATCATGGAATGGTTGGGTTGGAACAGACCTTGAAGATCATCTCGTTCCAATGAGAAACATGACTGTAGATGTACCTTCAATCAGAAGAAATGAAACCAGAAGTTGGTCTCTAACTTTAAAAAGAAAAGAGAGAGCAAGGTATAGAGAGCACGGCATTTGGAATATAGGAGAACATTTAATGCATTCCTGATGTTAGATTTAGTCCAAAGAAAATATAAAATGTGTATAGTGTGTTGGACCTACCCCCACTGACACCCCACACTGTCTGCTGACAGATCCTGTATGAGGCAGAGGCAGCCAAATCTGTCCCTCAGAGCTGTCCTGGAGGGTGCCCTGGATCCAAGCATCCTCAGAAGGTACTCACACTTCTTGTCTTGGAGAAACATAGAAGGTTCATGCCAAATGAGACTGGAGCTGGACTAACGTGGATGATTAGAGGACAAAACCTGGAAATGAACTGAAAAGTTGTTATTTGAGAGGACAGATGTACCTGGTGGAGCCATTCTTTGGGAAAGAAAAAAAAATGTTACTTATTCGTGAACAAACAAAAGCTCATTTCTGTTGGAGAGCTAGTCCTAGTATAGTATGTCCTTTTT
>VZTE01003366.1:11442-26991 GCA_013397775.1 Eulacestoma nigropectus
CCTTTTTTTTTTTTTTTTTTTTTTACTTTTAAGGTAGACGTACTTAATCTTGTGTATTTATTAAGCAACTATTACAGCAATTTTAGTGCAAGTGCAGTTAGCTATGAGTTTCATATTAGTTCACAAACAAGGAACGGTATTTGTAAAATGGCATAGTTTAGGCTTCCTGAACTAAATGAAAAATCGTAGACCAAGCCTATTATGAAGGCATGCAGGAAAGTTAATCAAATAAAGGTGGAATGTAAGTATGCCTAACCTGCAGGTTGATAAACGCCATATGGGTGCTCTTACAGAGGCATAAAATTGCTTTCATTTTCTGTAGCTTAATTCTGTTTAAATTGCTGCAAACTCCAGCCTCTTTATTCTGAGTGAAAACACATGTCCCAGGAGTTTAACATGCTTGAACTTATGCCTGTTAACTTCACCACTTGATTATCCATAACTTTCCCAAGTCTCCCCACCCAAGCTTGCTGTTAAAACAAGTTATTGTTCCTACTCATATACAAACTGTGTAAGCAGGCACAGCAATATGCTCCACACCAGCTGCACTTCAGCCATGTGGGGCCCTTCTAATGGGCACTTCCCCCATGTTTGCAAGTGTTTTAAGAAGGTAAACTCCCGAAGGGAGACAGAAAGGGAACTAAATAAAAATCTTCAAAGAAATTTGGCTCCTTTCTATGCACTTTTTCTGAATTTGTCCCAGGGGCACTGGACCTACTTCCTTCTCTCCTATGAAAAAGATACAAGAATGACGAGGCACATCCAAGAAGACCACAGCAGACTGAAGTTGCTGTCAAACCTAAGTAAGAATGCTTCTTTCCAGTCCTCACCTCTACCAAATTCCTCTGGAAGACAAGCTACAAGTCATTCTTTTGCACCTTACTTGCAAAATGTCCTTCAGCATTCAGAGAAGTACTTCTTGATATACTGTTTCTGATTTAACTTTAATGTTTAGCATTGCATCATATTTCTTACCATTTAAAAATATGGGAAGTAGTAAAAAGAAAAACAAAGAGAGAAAACCAGAACAGCAATAAACACAAACTGATTCATGGCTGAGGTACCAGCCTATTGCCAAAATTGTCTGGCATGTGTTTGATGTACAGGATGACGAGAAATTTTTAATAACAACAATATTATTTGTGTGCTCCTAAATAGGGCAAGAATATTCAGAGGATGTGCATCACCACTAAATAATTCACTCATTGCAGGTCTTGTTCTGTTGAGCATGAAGGCAATACTGCCTTGATCTATTTTGGTGCAGACTGACATCAGATGTGGCTCCCCACCCGTGGCAGGAGTGCCCCTGGCAGCACGAAAACCACATCCTAAGCCACAGCCAGGCTGCCTCCCTCTTCCTATATGGATGCTAATTTGAATTGCCCAGAAACAGCCTATTCACAGGCCATTACTAGCAGCTGTTTATGCAGGCATCCATCCTGTGGCTCGGCTCAGGCCATCACTGACTGCCTGCCCAGATGGACCCCAGCACCAGCACTGCTGACTCTGTTTGCAGACAGCTGGGCTTTGAGAGATGAAGGCAGTGGGAAGGGTGGGCTGTGAAGCTGATGCCCCATTGTGAGAGTATGTGGTTGGAGGAGATGTGAACAGCAGTGGTGGGGACAGTATTCAGTGTCACAACCAGTGATGCCAGTCTGTTTCAGATGTGAGCAGCCCAATCGAACAGCAATGATTTCAGTGTGTCTATGAGTGACTGCTTAGAAAATAATTTAGAAGTGAGTGATAAAATCTATACCTCTATATGACTCTGGTTGACAGAGAGCTCCTTATTTTTATTGTTTTTAAGGAAGTTTTATATTTTTTGTGTAAGATAGAGGGGAAAAAATCCAAACCTACCTCTTAGGATGAAAAAGTCTAAGTTCCATGGATACTGTTGCTATATACATCTTCATAACTCTGTAACTGGACTCCAGGTTCCCTATGGAAATAGATCTTGGATGAGAAAATCTGATTGTTTTGGAAGCTCTAGAATTATATTGAGAAAATTTTAGAATACTAGAATTACATCAAAAATTATAGAATACAAGAGTTATGTCAATAAAATCCCAGAGTGACTTACCTTTTGCAAAATGATATCCTAAATTTTAATACTAAACATTGCATCTCATAGTAAGTTTAGATTATTTAATATGAACATATAAAACATTTTAAACTAAGCCAAGGTTTTGTGGGTGACCCCAAATTCAACTTCTAAGGAAAAGTAAATATACAGGGAACTTAAACAAGAGAGCAAGCACACACTTTTGGAACACCAAGAGCCTATGAGAAAAGGCAAAAATGTAATAAAGAGGAGGCAGCTGAGACAAAGCGTCGAGTTAAACATACTTAGCATGATACTAAATATTTTTAAAAAGAGAGTTCAGAAGTGTTGCCTATCTTACTCTGGTATTTTTAGAATTCTTTACACTTCTGATGATCTGGAAAACTTAAAAAACTTAAGATTATTTGAAAACATACTTACTAGCTACTTAATATATACTTGTTGCATACTGTAACTGATATATTGGGCATGACAGGGGCAGCAGCCTTTCCTCCTCCCTCTCTGTCCACCACTACGTCAGGGCATCCTCCTGTGGACAAGCATTTTGTTGAGTTTCTCACTGTACCAAACCTTGTGAGATAAAAATCTCAGGAGTGCTGTGGGATAGTCTTTTGGGAACATCTCTGGAAGTTATGGGCTTTATTTCTGAAATGCCCAAAAGGGAAAAAGAGCCTTGAGGCTGTGAAGTTGAGAGCCAGGACTCTTGGACTGCCAGATCTGCAAGCCCCATAGGTTGCTTAGCCTTTTTGTGCCAGGTTTTCGACCTGCACAAGAAGAGGAATATAAATATTTCAATTGAATATTACACATTTCCTTGTTTTAATACTCATACTGCTTGAGACCCCTGAGTGAGAGATGCCATATAAATATGAAAGCAGTGACAAGTGGGTTTTTCAAGCACCAGGACAAATAGAGTGGAAAAGCTTTTAAAAGCCAATCCCAAGCATGCTCATGTGAGCGTGTGCAGGAAAAGAAAATTTCAGCTTGCTCAAGACATCCATGCACTTCTTGAGAGTTGGTGAGAATTAATGGAATTGCCCATGTGAATATCATGACGCAATATAGACTGGAAACAGTTAAATGAGTCTGCCTACTCTATTCTGTGGCAGAAACATAAACTACATGCTGTTTGCATTCCAATGTCATGTTAAAAGATAGAAGGTGCATAAATTTGGATATGAAGTTGTGAAAAAATGTTTCTGGAGTACAGGAATATTAATTTACTGGCCAATTCTTCCCCAACATAGTATTTTAAAAGATTAACTTTCCTTTAGTACCAAATTCCTATTGAATATATGACTGACGAAAGCTAATTTTATGCAATTTTTAACTCTTGGGTACTACGAGTGACTTGAATTGAGTGCAAAAGTACACAATCCTGTTTTACAGTCTGACATAGTTTTCTCTGACGCTTTGAGCTCCTTTAAGTAGTCACTTGACTACAAATTGTAACACACTTGACTTTTCATATACAAAGGATATCTTGAGATGTTTTTAAGCTTCATTCAAACTGTGAGCAGTGCACACATTGGATTAATATCAGTGGATAACTAACTTTCAAAAAACTCCAGTGTTTTCTCACCATAAGTGTTCTCTTTCCTTTCTTTTCTCTGAAAACAATATAAGAGAATAATATGCAGTCTTGTGGTTATATGACTGTATTTCCACAGGTTTTGATATGTGTTTTTCTGTTACTTTAGAAAGAGCTAATGTGACTGACAGAGCAGAACAATTCATCCTAGAACTATATATCTTTTTGTGGGCAGAAAGGCCATGATGACAAAGTAACAAAATTGAAATATGATACAACTTTTGAAAACATGAGAAAAACACACTGCTCTTCTCTTTGACAAGCTTGTCACAAAGGTGAGACTAAAACAAACCTCCAGATACTCGGTATTAATAGGCAAGGTTCCTACTCTCTCCTCACATGCCAGAGTGTTCAGGGGAAAGCAGCGCTACTGAATTCCCTCCTATACACTTTAATACTCATTTGCTTGGTGCTTTGAAGTTAATGGAGTTATTCTGGAGTTAATTGGGTTTAACTCAGAGGAAAATTGGACCAACTAGAATGAGCACTAATACAAAAGGCTTTGGAAGCCAGTCTGCATTGCTGGTCAGAGATTAACAGTGCCTCAGAAAAGGACCTCTTAGAAAACAAGAAATCCAGGAGGGTGATGCAGAAGAAACTTGCCCACTCTTTTGAATTGGCACCTATATCACACACTGTGGTGGAGAGGCACTCAGCAGCACTCCCCACTGGTTCCAATCAATTTTGTCCTTGGTTCTTCACCACAAAAAGTGATGTGTATGATATAGGATGAATAAAAGAGAACTAAGTGGTTAGCACAGGTCTGAGCAGATGTAGGATAACTGTTACAAAGATAATAATTAGTTAATCATATCCAATGCCTTGAAATTATACCTGCAACCGTGCTGAAAAAAAATATATCCAGAAAATACATTTTATCTCATGTTGTTTAAACACCTTTCCCCAAGTTAAAAGGCAACTTCAGTTCTAGCTTCTCACAGTAACATTGGATCAGTTGGTCAAAATAATTTATATGATCCTTAACCAAGACTGATGCCACCAGCTATACTCTAAATTTCTTCCATGGTTACTGTGCATTTGCATAGTAATTGCATTTACAGTACAGTATGCAAGCCCACATAAAGTGCCCCAAATAAAATTCATTCCTAAGACTTTTATATCATTCAAATAAATGCATATTAACCAGCAAGGTTTTAGCTTTCTCATACTGACTCATTTCCTTCTTCAGTAAATGATCACTGTGTAACCCATTGACTTTCTCCATGACTATTGGTAGCTGTAAGAAAGATTTCTTGCACTAACAATAAGACAGGTGCCATGGAAATTGGGATACATTCATGTTGCTTTATACTTTTGTGGAGAATTTAATCTGTAATTACTGGAGATGGTGATGGCAATTTTCTGTAGAGTGCAGGAGGACGTGTCAGATGTAAAACCTGCTCAGCATTTTCCCCTATTGGGCTGTTACTTTCTCTCTCCTGGACTGAAAGGAAAAAAATGGGCTGTTGGTAATTTTTCAAATACATCACATTGAGTTCATGTTAGATTCATTGCTAGTATCGCCAGCAGGGAGTATCTTTCCTTTTAATATGAACTATGAACAAAGGACATACTTTTGGTTGAGCATGCTCTTGCTTGGCAAATAACTGATGCTGGCTGCCAAAACTCTCTCATGAAAACAAAGACACATCATGGTCATTCAGGCCATAACGGCCATTCGAGCCATCCTAAAATTACCTCTGAAGGCTGGAGAAGCAGTTGCATGTTGGGCTACACTATGTGGTGACAGAGAGATAAGCCCGGAAGGCCGGAGAGACAGCCTCTTTCCTGGGCCCGGAGGTGACCCTGGGACTGTATCCAGGTCACCGGGGATGGGCGGAGAGAGGTTTGTGGCTTGTGGACAAAGCTGGACCTGTGAGAAGTGAAGATTGTAGTTTGTGACCTTACAGGGTATTGTTTACCTGTTACCATAATAGGCAAAGTCTGTGCACTGCTCCAGGTGATAGGGAGACACTGTGGTGAACATCTTTCCTGTTTACATGATGTTATATCCTGTTTTGTGGGGGTATTTAGGGAATTGGGACTGCACAATAAACGGGATTTTGTCTTTGACTTTGCACCTGAAGGAGTGCAGAGTTATTGCCCATGTGTGATTATTGCAGTTGCACTTCCTTCTCTATAGACCTTGCCTGTGAAATTACGCAAGCAGCTTTTCTCTTCTGTTTGACACCTGCATGTAACTGCTACCCTGCTACAGCTGCAGGCTGGGTCCAAGTACCTGCAAATATAAACCAGGAGAGTTATTGGGCAAGCAAGGACTACAAAGGCTTTTGTCCCTCCCTGCGTCACCAATTGGCATAGCATGTCATCATGCCAAATGATCAGATCTGGTCAGGTGGCCGTGGAGGTAGACTGAACATGGTCCCAAAATGCTGACTTCACATAAGGGCTTTGATGAGGGTTATTAGCTGTGGAATCACCATGGGCTTTTCTATTTCTAATGATTTTCCATTAGTCAAGACTGATAGAACAGTATTTTTCATCTGGTAATGGTAGAAGACCCAGTCCATGGCTGCCATATGCTGACTTGGTTCTGAACATTGTTGACTTCCAGAGTGGACAGATGTAATCCAATTGACTGAGAAATAACCTCAGCTCTGGAGAGGAAAATGTAAAACTCAGGCTGGTTCAAGAGACAGCAGCTGACCTGCAAAGAGAATGAAAGAGGGCAAATAAATCATTGTGATGTCTTCAGACTCTGACCTGACCTTCATCAGTCCCAACAGACTCATTCCAGATTATTTGCAAGATGACTTATTTCTAAAAAGCCATATGGCCACATTTTCACAGTAGGAATTCACATCAGCACAATGCATTATGCAAACTCAGATACGAACCCTGTGCACAGACACAGGGCAGGTCTTAAATTGGGTGCAGTTCCATTTTGGGTACCCAACCATATATGCTGCAGCAGTGCAAATGTTAATATGCACCTCTGCTACATATATGCTTATAGGCTACTTGAACAAATCTGGATATGCTAGTGCAGTGTTCTCTGTGTCGTTCAATATCACAAGAAGAGACTTTTCTCTGGGATTCACTCCTTTGAGAGAACAGAAGTCTCACAGATATCGATGCTCTCTGGCTAAAATGCAGAAATCCTCTCTGTCATTGCTTTCCTACTGTAATAACTTTAATAATAGTAATTAAACTAGATGAATTATGTGCCTTTTCCTCCTGCCCATGTTGAGCAAGAAGAGAACCAAAAATCAATATTAATTAGGTTATATGGTAGACTCATTTAATTCTCTAAAACGCTCAGAATACTACGGAGAGGAGCACAATGGAAATGCCTTGGAAGATGAGATTAGATAGGTGTGATACCTGTGTGTCACTGGGATTAATAGAGTTTTTTAAATTCGGATGGTTAGAGGAATCTGAAATGAGATCATGGTGTGCATTCTCTCTGAGCAATTATTCAAACCGTTATGTTTGAATAGCAGTTGAGAGCTCTGACAAAGTTTTTGATCTGTGACTCCTATGTCCTGACTTCTTACTGCTTCTCCCTTGACAATTGCAGAAACAAAAGCTTCAGGAGATCTCAGGACTGGGGCAGCACCATGATTAGCATCAGACTGTCTGGGTATGAGGATGGCCAACTTTCTGTTGGGACTTTGAGGCTGCGATGATAGAGGGAGCTAAGAAAGGAGAGAAAATGGTTTCATCTGTAGTGTGCTTTTGACTATTTGTCCTCATCCTACTGCTTTTTCAAGCGCAGGTGAGGAGGGATTGGTTGTGGGAAAGTAATCTGTTGTGATACTTCCAGTTGATTCTAAACTGTTTTGAGATAGAGCTTAGATTACCTCCCAGGATCACCTCCAGAGAGCCCCAGGGTTCTCCTTTGGGATTTATGACACCTCCAGGACATTCTAGATCTCTGGTTGCCAAAGTACAGGGATTGGGAGGTCAGCTGCAGACTGTCCAACCCCTTGTCCAGCCCAGGCTTCTCCTACTGGATGCTGCTTTCAAGATAGAGTAGACCAGAGCATGAACCTAGACATGGAAAGCAATGTCAGAGCCTGTGGTATGAATGTAGGCTCCGTCCTTAACTCCCTAGGAGGAAACCTATCAAAGTCTTGGAATATTTCCAGGCATGAGAATGCTTGTGCTACCACACTGCTCAAATGTTGCCCAGCACAGCTAACATCCCCCAGACAAGTCCCAAGCTCTGTTGGGGTGTTAACATGGCCAGGAACTATTCACTATACGCAGGCTACGTGCAGTCACCTGGTTTTGGAGGTAAAGGGTATTTAAAGCTATGGACATAAGCCACTCTGTAGTAGCTGAGACCAGTGCTAGAGAATGAATCAGGCACTATTAATTCAGCAGAGCTCAATTCATTAGCTCTAGTACAACAAGGAACAAGAAAAATAACAAAAAAAGCTTTTGTTGAGCACTTGGGCATGTTTTGGGAGGAGCTTGCTTTCTTCTTTGAGTAATTAGTGTTATTTTCACTACTTGTCCTTGGCTGAATTCCTACTGAGTCACTTTGGGTATTTCAAATCCACCCTATCCAATCTACCTACCTGCCTTTTAAAATAGCTTTCTTCTAAAATCTGTCCATGTTTTGGACTTCTTAGCATTGATGATAATATATTTGCATTTTCTCATTTATTTCCTCCCAGTTTTAATACACTGCATATCTTCTGACTTCACTCTTTCTCACTCTTTTTAACCCTCCCTACTCTTAATTCAAACTGTACCTACAGATTGATCCATACTTATATATGCTTTCATTTCCTCTTATGCTTCTTGTTTTTCCCAATTTCTTGTAATATTTTCTTCTGATTATTGTATTGTTTCCTGTAGCATATTCCCTGTCACTCCTTTCAAAATGCCACCTTTTTACCTTGACCCATCATTCCTTTCTATACTGATACTTTTCCTTCATTATTACAGTTCTTTAACATTCTTTAACATTAGAAAAGTTTGCAAAAACATTCCTCATCCTTCCCTTTGATAATAACAATAGTCCTTTACCATCATTGTTGCTTATGCTTTAACCAGGTCTGGCTGTAAACAGCAGTACAAAAAGAAAAATAAGAAAGTGATGGAAATAGGAAAGTCCAAACCATGGTAATGATGTGATATATGAATACTTTGTGTATTTAAGTAAGTCTAAAATGCACTCTGGTAAACATTGATCTGCAGGCATTCTTTGGATTTGGCCATTAGTCTCCCAAAATTCCCCTTGATTTCATTGTGACACCATATGGACAAATGTTTAGGTCTATGTACAGTTCAAACACACTGCCAGGAAGAATGTGGAGTCTGGGAAGGACAAGTCATAGTAGAGGACCTTAGGATATAAATTTCTCTAGCTGTAAACATGAAGCTGCATGTATTAAATCTCAAATAACTTCTAATCATAGCCTTATCAGCACACATCAGGGCATATTTAATTGTAACATCAATAAGCTGCTGCACACCAGGAATATTTGAAAATATGTGTCTTTTTTTCCTTTTCCTGTAAAATACTTTTGAAAACAATAAATGCTTCTTGAAATTCAGGACTATTTCCATATAAATAGTTTTTAGAGAAAGTTGTTAGGTATGAGTAAAAAAGCAGACCTGTCAAGTTTCCCTGGTCAGTAAGAGCCAAATTATTGCTGTCCAGTTCATCCATAAAAGCTGGTTGATACGAAGTCTTCTGGCACTGGAAGATTTATATCCTCTTTAATTTTTTCAGAATAAATATTGTCCAAGCAGGATGAAGCTCGCACAGCATGAACAAAGAACATGCTATATTTAAGAGGTCATGTCTGACTTTGAACATATGGTAACGATTCTTGAAGTCAGAAATAAAATGTAATACTTGTAATATGGCATGTAATACTTTCTGTACTCCACCAAATTACCAGGGAAACAGATTGTGCTTCTCTGAGTATACTGACAAATGTCCCTCCTCATTATGATTTTGCCCTTTTTGTATTACCATATCATTATTCTTTTTCTTTTGTACTCTAGTGTGCAATTTAGATGACTGCATTCTTTGGCAATATTTAATATTTTCAGGATTGCTTAGAAAATTATCAGATATTTATTATTCTTCAGACAATATGAATTAGTCAGTAGAAATATATACCTCAAGGGGAGCCACCCATTGCATTTAGCCAAACCAGCCAACCATTCCAAAGGCAATAAAATAGAATTTATCACCAGGAATAAACTATGACATTTCCTTCTAATGAGATTTCCAAGCTGAATCTTGTTGGCAGCCATTTTACATTTCTGATACTAATAATGAGTGGGAACCCGATGTTAATAATTAGTTGCTGTTTTCTTTTATAATATTTTTCTATAGAATTTTAGCACAGAAGCACACTTCCCTTGGGTTTCTTATGGTTTGGGGCAGGGCATTTGTGTGGCAGTAGTAAAGATGCAGCCCTAGCCGAGCTGCTGAACCAACAGCCTCCATGAGCTTGTGCCTGAAAAACACAAAATGAGAAAGCACACATAGCACAACCTATGTGCTTTTATTTTCACAAAGGAACAGAAAACTGTTCTCTTGAGATGGCAGCTCCCCACACAGCTCCAACTCATTGGCCAGTGCTCCTGAAAAACCCTCTGGATCTGCAGGGACATATCCGTTGCCCCTCTGCCACTGGCTTGCACCTTCCTCATGGCAGCATCACTCTTTCCCATCTTTCCCATTGTTGTGAAGCTGCACCAGCTGGGAGAAACCATGAGATGCAGAAAGACAAGAGCCTTCCACGTTTCCAGGGATTTCTCTTCTTTTCAGTGACAAAAGGAACCAGCGACTTGACTCCATATGGAAGGAAATGAGAAATGGATACAGTTTGGGCCAGAAAAAGCATGATCAGAGGAAAGATAATTTCCACCACCACAGGAAAGTTTGGGAGAATTTTTTTGGCAGGCATCAATGCAGGAGAACACATCAGATGGTTGGGGTGGTCTCCCCTGGTAGTCAAAACCTATTAAACCTTTCAAAGTCCCCCTAAACCCGGGAAAGGAGGAGGTCTCAGCAGGCAATTACTTGAGTCCACTGCTTGAGAGAGGAAGTGGGACTCAAATTGTGTGGTTTCTTTTTTTATTTTAAATGAATAAACCTAATTAAAATGATAGGAATTTCCTGGGGAAATTCTCAGCCTTTTCATTTTTTAAGAGCCTTTGTATTAAAAAAGGTGTTTGAAGTCTTTGAATTTTTACCCTTTAGCCACCTTTAATCTAATTTCTAATCTCTTAATAGCCTTAATTGAGTTCTGAATACTTTAAATTATTAAACATCTTTGGGGGATTATGATTTCTATTTCTGATTATACAAAATAATATCAATTGCACAACAACATCCCCCTCCATTTATGTCAAATTAAACTATCAGGGATGTAAAGAATATACTTTAAGGGCAGGATATTTGCATTTGAAACAGTTTAAAAGACTTGTGCTTTCAAGCAGGTTGAGGAAGATGAGCGGTAAGAAATGAGGCAAAAGCAAGATCCCAATGTAGGCCCTAAGTCACTGGAGGTTCCTTGTCTTTTTGCCACCTTTGTTGTACATGTAGAGGCTGCCCACGGCCATGGAGCAAGCAGTGGCCAGTTGCCAGGGGGGTGGTGGGCCATGCAGACCCCAAGGCACAGGCAGGAGAGACACCTGCTTTTCTCAGCTGGGATGGGCCTCCTTCCATCCCCCAGGCCTTCCCACCTCTCCATGCTCCACTGCCAGGGACAACTGCTCAGATTTAGACCCCAGTCTAAATCAGCTTGGGTCTTCAACTGCATCTAAGCCCCTTTGCTCCTCTAAACTTTCTTATCTGCCCCCTGCCCTGTGTCTACCCTTCTCAGAGGCTTACTACCTTACTGTAGTAACCGTACTTACCTTACTCTGATCATGAACCTTCCTCTTCCTCCTTTACTTGCCCACGGCCCCCTGGCACCAAGGCTATTTATTTCCCTTTCCCTAATCCTCTTTCCCCCTTCCCCTTGGAAGATGCCAGCCCTGGCAGGGACACCAATCCTTGCCCTGCTGAGGCACCAGTTCAGGCACCACTCTGAAGGCAAAAAGGCTCTGGGGAACAGAGGACAGTCAGCAGTCCTCCCCTTAAGGAGAGAAGCAACTTGCTTTACACCTTGCTGCAAGCTGTGGAATAAAATACTCTCTAGTAATGCAGATACGGCATCCAAAGCAGGTACTTGCAGCACGAGCTAACACCAGTGGAAAAGCTCGATTCTTAACAAATGAAGCCTCATTTGTAAAAATCAGGAATTTATTTGCTGTCAAAAGACAAACTTTATTAATGTGAAGAAAGTATCAGCTTTTTTCAGCAAAAGCTTGCTTGCTTTTGCTTTTTTTTAATTGTTTTATTTTACTCCAACTGTTTTTATTAGACCTCAGCTTTAGTTACTGTTAATTTGCCTCCACTTGTTTTCATCTCCCACCTAAGAAACAGCTTTAATATCCAGCACCAGAAACATCTTTTGAGAGCTAAATTCCTTCCCCTAACTTCAGGGCAAGATTTCAAATTGTCATTTCTGAGCATCTTGCATCTTTTCTAGATAACCTAGCAAAAAGTTCATGAAGTTTCTGAGGAGCCCACAGCTGGGCTTGTAGCTCATCACTGATACCCACTGCAGAGTCTGGCTTTATTTATATAAAACAAATGCCTATTCAGTGTACTATTGCTAGAAGCTGGATCTAGCTGCCACCATTGTTCAGGATGAGCAGTGTTCTACTTCAGTTGTCCTGTTGATTAAATATGCACAAAAAGTACATTATTAGACAGACTTGAACTATTTACTGGTATTATTTTCAATCTGTATTGCTGTAGCAGCTATGATTGCCAGCTGAGCTCTAGGGAGGTTTTTTTTTTTATAATGTACCATGACAGAAAAGCAATATCTTCTGTGAGCTTGCAGTCCGAGGTGCTGATCCAGGAGGTGTGTGCTCAAACTTACCTGCTGAAGTTGTCCATCCATATCCATGGCTGCTCAGAGAATAGACATCTAAGCATATATGTAGTCTTACACTTCTGAGCTCAGACTCGTAGCTCAATTTTAAATTTATTCTTGTTCTTTTTATTTTTCTTTCAATATTGAATTTTACTGTGCACTTACTTTTACATTTACTACCTAATAAAGTCTTTCCTAACAAGAACATGTATATTTAGACATTTTTAAACACAGTAATTTTTTATGCATGATATGGATCAGAGTAATTCTAAAAGATGAGTTAAGACATAATTCTGTAGTTCAGTGTCTCTGCAGGAGACTGTCCCATGTACTTTGCATAAAAGGCCTGACTCATACAAGTGTGTTGGCAAGATGAAGGCCACTAAACTGAAAGACGAAAACAGCCAGAAGACGTTAGTTAAGGCATTTTGGCTGAAACACTTTAGTTTTAGAAGGTCAGCATAAAAAGTCATTCAGCTCTCCTTCTTACCCTAGAAAGAGAGAACAATAATAAAGTCAGGCAGCAATAAATTTAGAGCAAATTAAAAAAAATACTTTTATGTAGCACATGTCCTGACTATAGAATTCATTGCTGTAATAGGTCACCAAGTTAAATACTATGGATGGATAACTTTATCATCACTCCTGAGCCAAGTCCTCCCGACCATAGCTGAGCCAACAATCTTCAGTGAAACTGAAACAAGATCTAAGTAAAACAGTGGGATTTACCCCAGTATTTACGGTATGGCTATGCTCTGTGAGAAGAACAACAAAGGTAATTAGATTCCATGCTCAGCACTTCATCTGTTTACTGAAGTGGAAGAGTAAACTCCCTTTTACCACTCCATAATTTCATAAAACCTCCATAAAGGGGCTTTAAAAGTAATAGATACTGACCATGGGGACAGTACTGGGTCACAGATGCTTTACTGAAGAACTTGCTTTAGCTACAAAGTATGCTGGCAGGCTATAGGAATCCCAGGGCATGCACAATTATGAACTATAGGACTTTATACTAAGAACCTACTTCCCCCGTCCTCACCTATGAAGAGCTTTTCAGCCCAATGAGAATTACACAATTGTGTTATAAATTGCATGCCAGGCTTCAGTCTGATCTTGCATATTTATGCTTCTAAACCTTTCAAACTACTGGTTTCGAATTAAAATTATGACATGCTCCTTCAACAACAATAACTCAGTATATAAGGATCCTGCATACCTTTCAAACCTTTCACAAGGAAAAAAGTCAGCCTTAGTTTGCAAGTGAGCTTATTGTTTCTGTGGCTTTAAGTAACAGAACCTCGTTAGAAGCAGACGGCCTCGTCAGTGTGCTGGCAGGAATATGACACAAGAGACACGAGTCTAGAGCCAAATTCAAGGAAAATTACAGTGTGCAAGCCCCAGTTTTCAGTAAAAAGAAGATTCTTCTCAAAGATAAATAAGTACAACCTTTAAAGTGAGAGTCAAGTCTACCTAACACTGGTGGGGAGACCCTTCCTGAGTCTCCAGGGAGAGGTGTTACCAACCCTACGGGTGCTTTACTGCACCTCATCACTACTACTTCAGCCTCACATATAGAAGTGGGAAAGCTTCTGGCGCTGCCCATACCATGCAAAGGAACTTACTCCTTTGCTGTTAACACTTCAGGCGAAGTGAATCCTCTTTTTTCCTCACATACAGATATTAAATGTCAGTATCAGCAGTTGGCATTCAGCAGCCAACACTGTCAGAGGGAACATCTCGATGGTCATTGCCTCAGCCTTGGCAGGAGAAGCAGGGTGAATGCAAATGCAGGCAAAGCTGCACATCGGCCAACTTACCTGCAGGAAAATAACCTTTAGCACTATCCTCTGCCTGGAGCTCCAGAGGGAGGTGCCACCTCCTCAGAGCAGAGGCTCCTAGGAAGGGTGCCTGAAAAGGGTGCCACAGCTCTCCTAGGAGGAATCGTTCTGCACTTGGGAGGGGTTCCTACCAAAAGACACCGTGCCACAGGGCCCATGGGAATTGCCTTTTTTGGGGTAACTTCCAGGATGATGCAGCCTGGGGAGACAAAATGAGGAGAAAACGAACAGCTCCAGCAATGACCCGCTGCAGGGATGGTGGATTTTCACACCTGCAGCCTCCATACGTTCGTGGCGCAACCCTGAGGACAGGGAGGGCAGAGTAGCACCTGTGGTGCTCTCTCCATGCCGAGGTCGCCGAAGTCCTACCCCCATTCTCTGGTTGACTTCACTCCAGTTTGCCCCATTACCGCACCCTCGGCGTGAGGCAGGCAAACAACAAGGTGCAGCTCCTCTCCTCTCCCTCCCCGGGCCGCCCGCAGACCCCGGGCAAATGCCGCCACCCCATCGGTGCTGCTGGCACGGCTCCCTTGGGGCGCCCGGCGACACCGTCCATCACAGCGGTTTTACAGCCGGGCTTCACTTTCTCAGACAAAAAAAGAAAAAAAAAATTTACTCTTCCCGCCCACGCAGCGATGCTTAATTCAGGGAAAATAAAATCCAACAAATCCACACCCCAAGCGGCAGCTCGGTGCTGCTGGCTGCGCTCCCCCGCAGGCTCCCCCACTGCCCGGCCCGCCGGAGCAGGTGCTCGGCGCTGCCGCCGCCGCAGACCCCCCTCCCGCCGGCGGCGGCACCTTGCGAGTCATCCCGGCTCCCCCCCGCTCCCCCCGCCCCGGGCGGCCGTCGAGTGTCGCTTCCCATTTCACTTGGAGATATTTTCGGGTGGCAGGAGCCGCCTCGTCATTTCCGCCAGGAGAAAAAGACACCGGCGCGGCAGCCGCGGAGAGCCGCGGGAGCCGCCGGGCACCGGAGCAGGCAGAGTCCAGTCAGTTGCCCCGCTCGCCGACGCCGGGGACCGACCTCTCGGCGGGGCCGAGAGCCGCCGCCGCTGCCCGCGGGGGCGGGAGGCGTCGGAGCGTGCCGCCCCCTTCCTCCTCCTCCTCCTCCTCCTCCTCCTCCTCTTCT
>VZTE01003366.1:27225-176856 GCA_013397775.1 Eulacestoma nigropectus
CGGCGGCCGCCCGAGCCCCGCGCCCACGAGCCGCCCATGGCCCTCATCATGGAGCCCGTCAGTAAGTGGTCGCCGAGCCAGGTCGTCGACTGGATGAAAGGTGAGGAGCGGTGCCGGGGCTGCGCGGTGCCCTCTCCCCTCACCCCCATCCCCGCCCCGCAGGTGCGGGGAGCTCCGCGGCGTCCCCCGCGCCGGGATCCCGCCTCCCGGCAGCCCGCACGCTTTGGCTGGGTTGGGAAGGGAGGCGAGAGGCCGTCGGGGCCGCGTCGCTGGGGCCGGGGGCCGCGCTGCCCCCCTGCCCCGGGCTCAGAGCGGGGGCGGGAGCTGGCGATCCCCGGCTGCCCACAGAGCCGGGGAGGGGGCCGGAGGCGGAGGCGAGGCTGTGCCCGGGGGAGCCCGGGGTACTCCCGGGCGGCGACCGCGGTGTGGCGGTGGAGCCGCCCCCAGCAGCGGAGGGGCGCGGGGAGCGTGTCCGGCTGCTCCCGGCGGCTGCGGCGCCAAGCGACTCGCGAATAAAAGTTCAGCCGAACATGCGGCGCTCGCCCGTGCGAGCCCCCGACGGGGGCACAGGGTTGCGACCTCCCCCGCGAGGAGGGGGCCAGGGGGGCTTCGCGGACGGCGGGGCCGGGGGTCGGTCCGCGCCCTCGGCGGTGCCGAGGCTCCCCCCGCTGCCGGGAAGCCGCCGTGCCGGGCGAGGGGCTCCTCCGGCCGGGCCGGGGGCTCCGCGCGTCAGGCGGTCGCCGTCCCCTTCCCCGGGGGCGACACTTCAAGATCCGTGATTGAAGGGAGCACGAACAGTCTGGGCTCTGGGCTGAGTGTGTTTGTTGAGCTGCTCCGCTCCTCCCGCTCCCTCACCTGTCCTCCCCTCAAATAAACTGATGAGAATAAAATTTGGACCTTTTGGAAACGCTTTTCTTTTATTCTGTGTGCATGCCATTCTGACGTGGTTTTAATGCTGTAATGTGAAAAGGTATTTTGTTGTGGTTTTTTTTGGTGTGTGAGGTTTTTTCTTAGTACCTTTAAGTTAGGCTACAGCTGTGTTTTAAATAAATCACCATCTAGTATTATGTATCTTTTTATAAAGATAGAATGACCGGATGGGTACAAGTTTGGAACAACTGCTACATTGTGGGAGTTCTCTATAACATGCTGTATGCTACTAATGTGACAGTTTCATCATCCTTAAAATTTCAGGCATATAGCATATGTTTTCAGTTATTCAATCCTGGCATTTATAGCTGGCAAGTTATAATTGTATTTAGTAACATACATAGTTTTGCAGTTTCGGAATCATTCTCATTCTATAGAATAATAATCAAAAATAGTGATGTAATACTTTGTATCCTGAGAAATTAGTAAATATTAATAAAAAACTTGAAGGAGCTACAGATGATCAGTATTAAAAGCAAGCCCTTTTCAACTTCAAAATGTTTTTTTTTACAGCTATTTAGCTTCCAACAATTTTACGTCTAAAAAAAACATATTGTGTTGGACTTTTTTCTAATCAATGCCTGAAATACCTTTCCCATAATTTGGGAAATGCCTAAAAATAATGAATTTGCAGATAATGCATTTTTAAAACACTTAAAAAATGTAATACATCAAATAATTTTCATAAATGACAGGTGAAGTGCATTGCATGCTCTGCTTTTGTATTACACTATTATAAAATCAGTAATTTTAAAAGAGCAGGCTAAATGGCAGCATTAAAAATTGTGCAGCTGGATAAGGATTTGTAGTTAGAAACCTGTGACTAACACTCAGAGCTGTAGATCTTTTAAAAATAATCATGTAAAGCTTACCAAAAAAAAAGCAGGTATTGCAGTCATGCCTACTTTCTGGAATATGAAGCTTGCTTTTTAGTGTTTAACCTGGGTTTTTTTTGGCATGAATATTTGATTGTTTCTCTGGAGGACTTTCATTTTTACTGAGCGAATGCATATATGTTGCTTCATGCTTCCTTTTCTTCATTTTGTATTCTGTGTAGCACATGAACCTTCGCTTAGGTAGTGCAAGAAGATAAAGCACCTGCCTGTGACTAGCACTCTTGGAGGAAAACCACCTAGGTAGCCATGCTAGTTTCAGAAGTTGAGCCTGGAAACGAGTATGACCAGTAGCTGTGGGCAGGTTTGCTCCTGCCTGATGAGTCACACCTTGCTGAGTTTGGAGGAAGGATGGTAGTGGATAAGGGCAAGTGGTCTTTGCTGCAACAGCTTTGTTTTCCTTACTTATAGTGTGTAGTGTTGCCAACATTGTTAGTGAAATCCATATGAAAAAATATTCTTCTACTGCTTTAAGTGCATTGTCTCCAGGAAATTACATTTCTGAAAGTCTCCAAAACTGCTTATTTGTGTTTTAAGAGGTACTCAAGACAGTTTGATGAGTAAAACATGAATGTGTCTGTCATGAGAAGTTTGGGAGGAGTGCAGCAGTGGTCTTTGCATTAGCGGCAGTCAAGTCTGGTTTGCATAAATTACATTAAACTTCAGGATGTGAGAATATTTTGCTGACTTACTGGGGGTTATTTTACAGAATTATAGATTTCGAACTTGGTTTTAACGTCTTCCTTGAAGTAAGTGCCCTGCTATGTCATATGCCTGCTCAGAGCAGCTCTGTAAAGAGCATTCTTCCAAACAGATTCTGATGTTCAAAGCAAAATCTTTCCTGAAAAAGGAAAATCCTACCATTCAACATTGTTTACAGTTATCTGAAAGTAAGGGGAAATGAAACACTTTAGATTTTATTGCTCTCAGTGTTTTTGTGATGGTCTTGTTGGTATGACCTGAACATTTGCAATAAAAGGCCTCATCTGGAATTCTTTATTTAGGCAAAAGAACCATTACCTCAGTGGCATTTTGCTCAGGGTAGTGATAAAGCATTGGGCCTGAAATTAAAAGATGTGAGAAATGAACATGGGGAAAGTATTTCCACTCAAAGGGGTTAGATAAAAGTACCAAGCTCTGGGCTGGATGTCTGTATAGGGAACAGGCTCAAGACTGGGTATTTGTGGAATAAATGCAGTTTCTCCAGTATCTTGTCAGTTTTTAGTTTCTCGTCATACATACTGTCTGTGGATCCCTTTAATGGCCTAATGCCAACGCTGATGAGCTACAGAGTTGGACTTGGAATTGGTTATACAAATAAGTAACTATCTACATTTTGACTGTGAAAATGTGTACAATGAAAAGTTATGGACCAAAGTACCAGTTAAAACTTTGCAAATGAAAGAGACAAAGTGAGGGGAGCCTATGTCAACATATGAGTTTTCTATGGTTTAAAGTGAACCCACAGACAGAAGATTGACTATCGTAGAGCTGGAAAAAGAGTAGATGGATTAGCTCATCTCTCCCACAGGATGGCATATTGTGCATGGAGGATAAAATGAGTATTTAAATTGATTCAAACCATTTATTATTGTGCTTTTCATATATTCAGTACTAATTTTAAAGGTCTTGTATGGATCAGTGAGCTGAAAGTGTGTCAGTCACCTCCTCTGCCTCCCCTCAGGAGGACATGTGTGGTTTCCACTGCTATGTCTCAAGACATTGACATGTCACATAGGCGAGCATCATCGAATGTCATGGCTTTCACTCACTCAGGGGGAGAACATGCCAGATGTGTTTTAGATTTCTGAGGCTCTGAGAGCACTCAAAGATACTCCGTTACTTACCAAACATCAGGATGTTTTTAACTGAGTCTTCTAATTAAAGTTCTTTGGTCTGAGGTTATTGATAATTGCTGTATTTTGATAAGGGCTTGCTGTTTTTAACAATATCCTAATTTTAATTCAGTACCAATCTCTCAATGGCAGAATCTGTTCCAAAAGGCAGTCCACCTGAAAAAAAAAATCAGTATTACTTTATCTAACAAAGCTTAAATATTTATTTTTTGCTTGCTGAATGACAGCTCATGGGGCTTATATGAAGCTCATACAGCTTAAACTGTTGTAATGGTAGTTACAAGCCAGAAGCTGACATGGGGTTGCCTTTAAATGCTGAGGAGTGGGGGCTTTTTAGCTCTATAAAGTCTACTCCGCCAGGGTTTAGAAGGATGTAAATATTTAGAAGGACTGGGGGGAGAGAAGAAGAAATACGAATGTGCTAGCAAAGTGAAAGCGGAGTGCAAAAGTTCCCCATCTGGGTGATTGAATATTGCATGAGTTTGAGAACTGAGTTTCTGTCTGCTCTTTGTGTGCTGAAGTTCGTGTCCCTTTTCAGTGGCATGTGTGTTTGCAGAGTCATCATGGGCTGCCAACAACTGTGCTCCGCTTGGTGTAGTGGGAATTACGTGTTCTTCATCAAGAAAATGCAAGAGTTTCTGGGAATACTCTGACACTAAATACTCCAATACTTAATGATGATTTCAAAAAAATACTGCTGTGGGGATCCTCCTCCTCCTGTTTGTGCATGTGCAGAGCGCTAGGACTGCTGTGGCAGCACCCAGGTTCTGTCGCAGTTCCTGAACCATTAGTTAGCAACAGGGAAGCTCCTCAGTGAAGTCGCAAATTCTCTCACAGCGCTGGAATCTAGCAAATGGGTTTAGGCCTTAAAAACAGTGAGGGTGAATCCTGTGTTCAGGGTCACTGTCAGACCTACCTCATTTTTGGCCATGGCTTTCTCTAAAGACTGACATGTACTGAGTTTAGGGGGGAGATTTTTCTGGAGTGCAGGATGGACTACAGTGCTACAAAGGCATGTGAGCGTGGTAAAGAGGTGTGCTTCCACAAATGTACATGCCTTGTTTAGGGCTTTCAATTTTGTCCATAGTTTTTAGTTTTCCTTCTAGTGGTCTATTAAGTTAAAGGTTCTTTCATATGTTACTTCCCTTCACGTTGATTTTTGGCAGGGCCCGTAAAAATTGTGACTATTAGAAATGATATGGAAAAGGCTGAGTTGTCTCAGGGAAACAAAATCTGGATGAGAGTATAAAACCCACTTGGATTCTGAAACTTCGATTCCTTGTCAAGTGTGTGTAGGTGACTGATGAGCTTCAGAATAGTCATCAACTTAATAGTCATTGCTAAGTGCCATATGTGGAATAGATCAGGCGTTTTACAATTTGTCAGCATTAAACCACTATTTTCTTTCTCTAAAGTAAAGCAAACTGAAATTTTACAGTATCAGAGGGTACATGTAGTACTCCATTAGCTTTGAAGTGATGCTATTAAGTGGATTTATGACTTACTGTAATGCCTAGCAAAAAAAGCTGTAGAAAAATATGAAATAGTGCCATAGCTGGAGTTTAATTTTGATGAACTCACAACTCTTTAATTTATAAATAGTTACTCTGTGTGTAAGAAAGTAACAGGAATTTTAGTCAGACAAAGTGGGGGACTTTTTAGAGAGGGGAGTTTATACAAAGATGGGTAGTCAAGAGTCAAACTGCACTATTCCAAACCTTAGTTTTAAGGACTCCAGCTTTAGAACTGTACTGAAAGCAGTGCTGGAAGATCTCTCCCTCCAGTTTGTTTATTTTTCCAGTGGATCTCTCACTTTTTGCTTGCCCTTCTGACATTAGGAGTTTTATCAGTATCAATGGCTGCCACATCAATCCCACTGATGTGTTTTAGAGCATCTTTGTGATTAGAAAACCTCTCCTGCCATTGTTTATCAGCAGAAAATGAAACTGCAATTGCAACTGGGATGTGTCAAAGCCTAACAGCCGAGTGTTGCCATAGCAAAGGCGATGTTACATAAGCAGCCACTCTGCAAATAATTCACGTAGACAAATTTTAAGCATAACATGAGAATTCATTTCTAAATTTATGATATTTTTAGGAGGGAGCTTTCCTAGATGAGGTCATCTCAGTCGCTACTGACATTGATGTGCTTAGTTGTGACACTCTTTTAGCACTGCCCATTTACACCTTTATTTTGTTTGAACATATTGTTCTGTTTCTGAAACATCTGTTAGTTTAAATATGGCTTCGCAATATGTTTTCTCAAGTGGTTTTTTGCAACAGTTCGGTAAAGCTCTTTATTTTGATCTTAGTCAAATTTATTTGCACAATGCAGTATTAAAACAAGCAATTTACAAATGCCTTTTCTGGTTAATCGGTGTCAAGAATTTTGCAAGGCAGCAATATAAACCAGATCACTTTTCAGATGAGAGGATTGAAATATATATACAGATGTATTTTTAGAATCTTTGCAAGTAGTTGTCTTTAAGCACTCCAACAATAATAACCCAGGCAGTTTTATCTTCTAAACCCCAAATTGGCAAATGGTCTAGCCTGTCTGTCTGATCCGCAGAAGTGTAGATAACCATTTAATCTTAGTTAAGTTGCTGTAGCTTTTGATTGTACTATATTTCCCAGAGTCAAGTAGTAATATTTGTTACCATTTTTCCAGAGGAATAAGGAGAAACTTCTCACTGTTTCCTGAGAAATTTCTCCCTGTATAGGCTTGTATTCAAAGGTATGCAACAAGGAGAAAGAGCTTATTCTTCAAGGCTTCCATTCTGTGTAACTGTGGTTTTTACCAAGAAGTTACAATATCCTTGTTAAATCATAACTGCTCTGAGGATCACCTGTAGCAAGCACTTGCCTTTAGCAGGATAACAGCTTTAGATTTTTAGCTCCAAATAAAGCAAAACTGTGCTGCTTTCACACTTACTGCTTACATAATTTACTTAATGAATACTTTAAACCTTCAGTTTAGAAGCTGAATCGTTACCAAGACAAATGCTGAAGGATAAGAGTTCCCAAACACCTTGTTAAAAAATCCAGTCTGGAAACACCGTGTTGGGAAATTCTGAAATGCCACATTTCCTTCATTGACGTCTTCCAGCTTTTCAAATGCATCTGCTTTCTCTGAAAAGGTGAAGTAAGCAGATGGAGATGAGTTGTATTTTTTCAAAAGAAAAATTTTAGGAGCCCAATATTAGGCTCATATTATAAGAAATCTACTTCCACATGAACCTGCTCAGAGCACTGTCAGTTTCTTGTTGTGAGACAGGCCTAGCAGGGCAGTTCCTCTTAAATTTAAAATAGCTGACTGTCCAAGAGCAAGCATCTGCTGCTGTTTGTAATGTTCCTTTCCTGCAGTTGAAGGATGAAGGGCTGGAAGACACAGATCCATGGGTCTGGGGCACCCAAGATCTCAAATGCTTAACGCACATCCACTCGTATATACATTTTTGCCCTCCCTGTGTATGGAGTTTAGCAGATATCTGGGAGACAAAATAAAGTTTTCCTTGAGGTTTTCAATGCAGGCATTTTTCTTATGCAAAGGGAGTCCAGCACTGTCTATAGCAAGTCATTTCAGAGTACTGGAGGCTTAAAAATCTACCTCATTTTGTGCTACTTATTTGCCAAATAATATTATCTTGAAGAAAATAGCTGTGGATGTCATCTTGTAGGATGTTTGGCATTTTCAGTTTATCCTTTAAGTAGAAATTTAGGGCACTTGGTACCTTAGATGAAGTGGCTAGAACAGTAATTTCAGAGTGTTTGGCCTTACATGATTAACATCTGCTACAGTACCATATGGCGGGAATTTCCAAGTAAACTATTAATTAATATAGGAGTGCATCAGAATAAGCCTTAATTAAACTATATTCAGCTGAAGTGTATTATTTTAATATAGTCAGATGCAAAGTGCTGTACTTTTGTATTGATACCTTTTTCTGTTATGTGAAGAAGAGGGGAAAAATGTTGATGAGAACTAATTAAGCCTTTAAATTGAAGGTTCAAGTAGCTTTTAAAATAAATGGTTTAGGACTCACATCAGCATCAAGCATCCATTGATTTAAGTGGAACAGGGTCTGTATTTGGTAATGTTGAGTTGTGCTTTGTAAATGCTGTGGTGACTCCTCTGCTAGGATTTTACTGATGTGGGATGTGGTTGGTCAGAGGGTGTCCAGCAGAGCTGCACAAGTCATTTTCACAGAGCTTCAGATATTGCTGGTGGGGCCTTGACTGTACCACTTGGCCTAGTACCACTGGTGGAATGAAACCTTCCTGTGTGAGCTGGCCAAAATAGCCTGGAGGAGTGTTGGGGTGGCAGCTAAGGTTGTCCATGAGCGTGGGTAATGCTGGGCCGTCTCCTTGGCCTCTTGTATTTGGAAGGATGAGCATACTCATGTATAGAGCTGAGCAGCTGGCAGGCTGACCTCTAAAGGGCTCTTTCCTCCCGCAGGGAATGATTGTCAGCTCTAAAGAAGTTGATAATGTTACTGGTTTTGTTAAAGTGTAGAATTAATTTTAGTTTGGCCAGATCCACCAGTTGCCAGTAGCTACAGCTATAAACAACCGATATTTAAATAGGTGTTTTTTCCCTGGCTTCCCCTCCTTCTTTCTCTCCTGATAATCTTCACATCAATAAGAAGGTGAAGAAAACGTTCCTCTGCATATTGAGGCCAGGTGAATACAGGTGGGACATGCTAGTGTTGTCTGAGTAATTCACTAGATGGCATTCTTCCCTCTGAGTCAACACTGAAACCCTTCATGGGAATGACAAGAGACCTTAGTCATTTTATTGAGATGCCAACCTGAAATCTTGACCAGGTGTGGTTGCTGAAGGCTTGCTGGCATTCTTCATAGTAGTGGGAGAGTTAGCTCTAGCACGCTAATTAAATTCCATGTTAATAATTAAAATCTTTGTAACTGGATTCCCCTCGTCAATATCCATTACTGACATGCGCCTGCCTTACTTTCTTTAATTGCTTTGTAGCGTTGTTAGTTGCTTTCGTGTAGTTGATAGTTTGATTTGAAAGGTGCGGTGCTGTTCTTGTCCTTGTTTTGTTTCAGATTTTTCTGTTTCAAGAAATATCAGTAGAAGGATCTGTTGCACACAAAGTAGAAGTTGCTCTCTAAAAAAAAATAACTTACGTTGTGTACAGTCAACTGTTGTGAAGCTGCACTTGTCCTGCTTTGTGTACACCTTTTTAAAACTAAACAAGTAACAATTTTCTTCTTGCTTAGTCTGAGTGAAGTGTGACTGGAGACTTCTTTGTGAGATATCCAGAAAGTTCTTTCTTGAGTGTTCAGCATTGGCTGTCTTGTTTATTGTTGCTTTGTCATCATGAATTGAACCAGGTGCCATTTGTCTCCATTTCTCTTCATAGGTCAAGAATGGCTCTTTTTGGTAGACTTTATTTTATTAGAACTAATAGGAAAAGAACTGAAGCCAAATGTGTTAGTGTGTTTTTATTTTGGTAGTCCACTTCTACTTGTTTCCAAAATTTTGTGTAAATGCAGGGTGACAAAATGGTCCTTACTGCTTTTCAAGAGGTATTAATTATTTCAAATGTTGCGGTCTTCAAATATTTTCAAATAAAAGTATATGCTAGTTTTACCTAGAATGTGGAGGCTTAGTGTTTCTTACATTTCTTTTAATGTTTTTTGATGTAGTGTTGAGTATTGTGCCCCACAAGCCCTCTTGAAAATACCAGCAGTCTGTAATTTCACTATTAGATACTGGACTTCAAAAGCAGATGTGATTTTTGTTACTTCAGTCATTATTTCATTGTATGTTTTAAACTGTCTGGATCTTAGCTGTTTAATGCAGTCTGGGGTCAAAAGCCTATTCCTGGAGTCCTGGTAACTGAGTCCAAGAGCACAGTGTAGTGTGAGTAATTTGTCATGCTCTGCATGTGGATTTGACAGAGGTTCAGCCTGGAAGTGTAATCATTGCACATAAAAATCTTTCATATAAGTGTCAGTCTGAATATTTGAAGGACATAGGACAGATTGTCATTAGAAAAATAAGACAGGTTTATGACAGGACTCCTCGAGAGCAAGTAGACTCATTTTTGAAAAGGACTGGATAGTTCATAGCCTTCAAAGGACTGTTTTAATTATGAGTGCTTTAGCAAACTTCATTACTGAGAGAGCGTTTGAATGCCTAATGAGTTATGATGAAGCTACTGTTGGCAACTATAGAAAGTATAATGATGTATATGTAGTCATGAAGCTTCTGTATTTCCTATGATTACCATGTTTTCTTATTGGTTTGTTATGAATTTTTGGATGTGTTTTTTTGTTGTTGTTGTGGTTTTTTTTTTTTTATAAATTGGTTTTGGTGTTCCTAATAACTACAGTGGCTTGAATAAGAGAGTTGAAGAGTTGTGGCAATGAAGAAGTGGCAGCCATAGAATTGTGGTAGAATCATGGAACTGTTGGGGTTGGAAGGGACCTCTGGAGATCATCCAGTCCAACCCCCCTGCCGAGGCAGGGGCACCTGGAGCAGGGGACCCAGGGATGTATCCAAGTGGGTTTTGGCTGTCTCCAGAGAGGGAGACTCCACAACCTTCCTGGAAGCCTGTTCCAGTGCTCTGCCACCCACGATGTAAAGAAGTTTTTCCTCATGTTAAGGTGGAGCTTCCTGTGTTTTAGTTTATGGGCATTGCTTCTTGTCCTGTCACTGGGCACCCTTGAAAACAGTCTGGCACCATTTTCTTGGCCCCCATCTCCCTCATGGAAATGTCAGTATTTGAAAATGGTCGTAACAGTTACCAATCCAAGGTCTTGGGAAAAACCAAAACAAGACAAAAATCACTTTTCTGTGAAAATACGCCCTATGTACTAGACAGTATTTGCTAGATGAACAAAGGATTAAATTTGTTGCAGCGGTCTAAAGGTAGTTTCTTTTCAGTTACTAAAATTTTACAAAGTTAGTTTACAAGGAGGTCGCCAGTATTTTGGTTGATCTGTCCTGGACACTAAAACCCTTTCCTGTTACTTATTTGGGCATCTGGTTTCTCTCTTGCATCCTATCTGTTGTCGCCCAGCTCACTGTATGCTGTGGTGAACTATCCAATTACGAACTGAAGGTAACTAATGCTAATGAGCTATGCATGAGCAGACCTGAACAGACTGGGCAATTAATGCCTGCCTCTGGTGGCTGCCTCTCTTACCAGATTGTAGGGTTTCATGGGTCTTCCTGACACGGTCGCCTTCCAAAGTGGGATGCAGTGATGTGCTGTAGGTGGCTGCCTGGGCATCTGAGTGGTGTGACTGTGGGACAGAGGCTTGAGTCTGCAGAACCGCATGTCCTGAATGTTTTTCACCTCTGCCGATCTGCGCAGATTCCTCTTTAGAGGAATGAGTGCTCTGTGTAATAGAATAACTGAAAATAGAACTTCAGTATGTGTCAGGTCCCTTCAAAAACCCAAAATTAATGAAATTTTGTTTTCTACTTCAAAAGAAGGTAAAGCTGAATACGAACTTTTCTGTCCAGTTTGTTATTAAAAAAAAATATTTGAAAGACCACTACTTTACAAAACGTTTGTTTTTCAGTTGACAGTATATTGCAGGCTGTGGTGGGAATGGTGATATTTTAGATACAAAGGGAAAATGAACATGCTTATAACTCTTCATCTGTGCAAGTACAAAGTCAGGCACGATTAAATAAGATCTAGAAATTGTAATATTGTCATTTCATTAGATTTTTTCGCCTTGTGTTCAGCAGTGTGGTGTAGGTAATTGACTTGTATTTATCCTGAGAATTAAAATTGTAAATCATAAGCCTTTATGCTCTTGTTTCATGCTCTCAAATACTATGAGGAGTTTCCTGCAGAACACTGTTTTGATAAATCTTACTAAATCAAACTTCAAGAAAGAATTACAATGAGACCTCTGAAGGCAAAGATTGATGTGTGTTGGGGTTTAGTCTCAATAAATGGTAAAATTGCTTATAAAACTATAAATAGATCTAATTTTCTTTTGATAGAATCTTTGAAAGCGTTATAGCAGGTCACAAAGTTGTAGCAAAGTTTTTGAGTTCAAAGTATCTCAGCAATGTCAAATATTAGGACTGTACTCACTAGAAGGAAAGAGGCTTCCAGATTACAGTAATTCAGAAATGGTCAAATAGATAGAACTAGCTTTTTGGTGGCCTGATTCGGTATTTAAATCTCAAGAGGTAATTTTTAAAATTTTTGTTTGTTTGTTCTTGTTTT
Organism: Eulacestoma nigropectus; assembly: GCA_013397775.1. Taxonomy (NCBI): domain Eukaryota; kingdom Metazoa; phylum Chordata; class Aves; order Passeriformes; genus Eulacestoma; species Eulacestoma nigropectus. The sequence goes on from VZTE01003366.1 coordinate 39,127, forward strand.
TTTTTTGTTTGATGCTCACTGTATTAGGATTTTTTTGTCACTGTGGAATCACTCAAAATAATAAATAGTTTAATGGTAAAATCATGCCCTTAGTGTTGAGAAGAATAAATCCTTGCAGCTTCTGTAGAAGAACACACCCTTATTGAGTGGAATCAAGCATACTAAGAACAATTGACTTGAATTTTTGATGAGTTCTTAAATGTGCTTCTTTTAAAGTTATTATCATCTGACAGATGGGGAGTAAGCTAGCTAGGAGTTCAGAGAGGTCGGATACGGTCAGCTGTAAAGAATTGTCTGCCTGATTGTTTTTTTGGGGTTTTTTTTTACCCTTTTTTCCCCCTTCCCTTAATGACTTTTTGCTGTGACATATGTGACTTAATATTTGAGTTTGCTCTGTGCACTCTAATCCAATTGCTTTGTTTAGTCAAATGAATGTTTTCTGTTTTGTTCTGGATTTTAGCTATTGGTTTTTGCATGAAATGTGCATATTTAATTAGGATATGTTATTAAAGATTAGGTTCTCACAATGGGATGTGTGCCAGCTCATGAAATGAAGTCATGCTTGTCAGGAGATAGTAAATAATAAGCTTAGGAAGGTTTAAAAGATGTGTCTTGCAAAACATTAGCCCCTGTAATGAGTGCAAAGTGGCAACAGCACATAAATATCAATTGTTTTTCTCCAGAGGATCAGTTTGAATATGAGTTTTCTTAATTTGAATTAAATTTTCTTTTACCAGTTTAATGAAACAAACAAGAAGGGATGTTTGTCTTTTCAGAAACCAGTTTCCCATCCCAGAACAATGGCTTGTTTTGAATTGAAGGGGAACAATCCAGCATTCATGCAATATCTTGTAATCTCTGTTCACAAAACCACTTTAAGAAATAAGAAACTGCTGTCCAGTGAATCCCCATTTAGCTGCAAGGAGGAGTCTTGGATTCCCAGCTTTGCTTCCAGGACTGTCTATATTTTGTTCTTCATTTTATCCAGAATCTTTTAATAATCATGTGTGCAAAGGCTGGGAGCTTAAGGTTCCCTGTGCTCTTAAATGCCTTGAGCATCCTGGCTGGTGTGCCCAGGGTGGCATTGGCAACAACAGGATTTGGAGGCAAGGATGTGTCTGTCTCCATCCTAATTTGATCAGACAAAACTGCCTGCAATCATGCCCCTGTGATCTTAAATTCAGGCATCTAATTTCTGTCTTTAAATGCCTGAGTCTCTCTCCTTGGGCTTGGGCAGACCAAGTCTTCTGCTAGTAATACATGCAGTGGGCTTTCCGCTGACGTTTTTGATGTTGCCCCTGGCCCTTTTGGGAAAAGGAGCAGCTGGTGTAGCCCTTCTTTGGGGTGCACCTCCAACCCAAAGCAGGGGGAAAAATGGGAACCATATGTTGGAATGCAATTGTATGATGTGGAAAGCAGAGCTCCTTAAGTGGAGAGGAGAAAAAAGGTGTACTATGCATACACACACATTCTTAGTCACTTTTCTTTTACATTATAAAATACTGTATACCCAATATGCTGCAGGTACCATGCTACCATTTCTGGCTGACACACAAATCATTGGTACTCAACACTGGAGGAACTTAAATATCTTGCATTTAATTTTGCAAGAAACTCTTATCCGAAGTGCCTGAACAAAATGACAAAAAGTAGTTCTTTTTACTGCTGAATTTTTTCCTCTGTGCTGCCGGTCCCCTTTACTGCTGGCATTTCTGGGGAGTTACCAGTATTGCGGTAGCAGGAGAAGGGGCTGCTCATCACCAGCTACTTGGGTGATGCTACTCTGGCTCCTCCTTTTACAGGAGAGGGAGAAGGTTTAGTGTCTTATGTCATCTTTAGTTTCGGTGCACTGAAGCATTTCTAACTGACTGTCTGCTTTTTTTAATGAAAGAAATTTGTCTTGTAACAGCTTTATATGCCCAGCTAATTAAAACCACTGTTATATTACTCGCCATGTATCCTGTTTGTTAGGAAGAAATTGTTTGCACTTTGACAGATTCATTTCTTGTTGATATTAGTTCTGTAGGGTGCTGCTGTCTTGGACTTGTATAACTTAGAAATAATAAGGCTTTTTAAATACTGGCAAATACAAAGTTTTGTTAATCATTAACACAGCAAACATTTTCAGTCTTGTTCAGCTTCATAAGATACAGTTTGTTATGCCTGTGTGACTGCCTCTGCCTTATGTGAAGACTAAGTTGAGTGACCTTTACTTTGATACATGAAGCTTGGGAATGTGTTTTAAATAAAGAAATTGTTACAACACCATAATCCTTTTCTAGTAACCCTTTTAAAATGAAAAATGCCCTTTTTTAGTTAAGAGGCAGGATTGTCTGTTCTTTTTCAGGCACTCAGTGGTGGCTGATGTCTTTCAAATTACTTGAGGCCTTGTGTGTTTGTTCAGTGGTATCCTGATGGTGGAGCTCTGATTTCTTCCACACGAATCTGAGCGTGCACAGGTGGGACTGGAAGACTGCTGTGCTGCCTGTCACTCCTGATTTGAGACCTGGAGGTCTGAGAAGCTTCACCCACCTGGGAAGCTGCATCAGCTGTTAAGACCGAGCCATCTCCTAAACAAACCATGCTTTCCCTCCTGTCTTCTGCCAAAAGCTGTGGGGTGGATTGAGGATTAACAACCTCATTAACTTTTGTCCCTGCTGTCAAGCAGTCCCTTGATAAAGTCTTTGGTGGTCATGATGATGCAGATTCTGTAGCACACTGAAAAATAAAAAAGTCATTATTAGTAGCTAAAAGTTTCACAGATTAGTTTTGTATTCAGTATATTGTTGATTGAACAAGTTGGATTCTTTTTCTAAGTACAGGAGTCTTAAAAATGAAGACCAACCACCCCCACCTGCCCAAAAGTAAGGGATGGGGAAAGCTTAAGTAGGCATCTCTTTTCATCCCTGAGTAAAGAGGATGTTGCAGCCTGAATGGCACTAGACAAGGTGAAGTAAATAATTGTGTAGGTTATTTGGAGGAAGAGATCTGGTCACCCAATGGAAATTGCTCACACTTCTGGCTGAGCAGTAGAAGCCATCACATTTTACCATCTGTTTCACCATTATTCTGACTGAATGCAGGAGAGAAGAGACTGTTTGTAATTCATAACCCAGTATGTTGGAAGAGGCCTGGTGCCAGAAACCAACTGAATGGGTGTCTCTTGTCTTAGGCTCTGTGAAATGTAGGCCCTGTATAACTTAGTTTGTCATATGTAAAAAGACAGAGGCAATGTATGAACAAACAGAAAAAAAGATACTGCAAATTTTTTTTTTTATATAGATTATCTGATTAAATTATTTTGAGCAACAGGAAACCCTTCAGGATAAAATTCCTGCCTGGCATAACTTATAGGTCTGCTTTGATCTTGCACAGCACATACTACTGTTACATTGATAAGCAAGACACTGGAGAACAAATTCGTATTGATGAAAAATAAACAAATTTACCACCAAAACCTATTTCAGAAGTTCCTTGAAGCTTTTTGAGAAATATCCGAGCTGTGACAAAATACTGGGACATGGTGTTGCAGTGGCTATGGGCTGAATCTCCATCCTGTTTATTCCAGGGGCAAGTGGGGCTTCTATACACACTGCCCAGTAAGTCACCAGTTATGAGTCGGGTCATAATAGGACTTTAAGGATTTTTGAAAGTGCTCTAAAGAGAATTGTACCACATCATCTGGTGAGTCTGTACAGTATGTTCATGTGTTAAAAGAAGCTCAGAATATCAGCTGAGGTCCTCAAGAGTGCTCATTGTTAATAATGTTAGTAAATGCTGACATTCTGGTAAGCTGTAGCTGTTTTTGCACGAATATTTGAGATGTTTTCTAAAGGTACATTTTAATGGGTATTTATGGACTTTCTCAAGAAAAATTTGAAATGACATTATCTTACAGTTTGAGACTAAACTGTTTCTGTTTCTGAGTTTGCATAAAAGACATTATGATATCAAAACTGGTAGGAAAAGCATCATGACATAAAAATTACAGAAAACCAAAAGTAACTAATGCCTTGTATAAGCTATACACCAGTTTTCTTGTTTTATTTCCTAATGGTAAAATATGATGACAAATGCTTTTGGCATTTACCATAGGCCAAAGGTGGATTACAGGAAGAGCAGGCGGAGACGCTTTCGTACTCTTGGTAGAGGGACTAAAAGAAGGTCCTTCTGGATCTCTCTTTGGCATTATTGGTGTGGGCACCAAGCTGCTGATGGGGGAGCAAGGTGAGTGTGGCAGGGTCACTGTGGGAGGTGGCTCTGGTGCTGAGACACCAGTGGGCCAGGGGGACATCTCTTGCCAAATCCCTGAGCCTCCCTGCAGCGATCCTGGGTTATTGATGTGCTCACCAGGGGCCAAAGTGCCTGGCACATGAGACAGGCCTGTGTCCAAAGAAAGGGAGTGATAAAGTCTCACAGGTAATAAAGAGAATTTTTTTCAGGTTGGTTGATCTGCAGAAGGCAGAGGAGGATGGTGGTGGTACTATTGTGGTTTTAATTAGAGTTAGGTTCTGGAATTGGTGACTGCCCATGGACTCTGCGGGGCAGGGGGAAGTGAGAGCTTTCTCAGTGAGTAGGCATGAGCCGAGACACTTGGTAAGGCAGGTGGAAGACAGTCCTGTGTGTCACCAGTGCTTAAGCCACCAGGTCTTCAGTGTTCTGATTCTGACTCAAGCAAAGCAAAAGAGTCAAATTTATTCATCGCTTCACTGTGTAGTGAGAAGCTCTGTAACAATTGACAGTTCTGTTATGTTTTGAACACTCATTAGCACTTCAGATTAGCTATTAAAGGACATGAAACGTTTAATCACCGTGTCTTTTCTTGTTAGCAGTAGTCACTAGTGGAATGCTTTAAAAAAAATTGTAATTAAGTGAAAAAATTGTACTTTAGCAATTTTCTTTGGGATGCAGCAATTTCAGTCATTGAGATTACTACCCTGAGGAAGCTACATTTTCTTCTCCCTTAAATAATGCTCTTAAACTCCTGAAATAGTAGCATAGTAATTCTACATGTCATGTAGAAGCCTGGAAGATCCCCTCTTACTGCCTCTATATGTTTGGGCATTTCTAGTGTGTGGTGCAAAGGTGGAACTTTTAGTCATGATTGAAACTGCTGATTTCTCATCTTCTAAAGGTCTGCTATTTAATGAAATATAAGCGTGATACAGCAGTGTTCTGTAGCGGTGACACATTCATTCAATTGCTTTTCTCTTCCCTAGTACTAGTTAGCTCTTAGGAAAGCTATTTGGAATAGACTTCTGACTAAGTTTAAAATGGAGCTCTCTTAATTATAGATTAAAGGAAAGTTTATAAGCCTCAGAAATCCTCAAAATACTGAAGCACAGACTTTTATAATGTTTTCAGCTTGATATTCAAAAGGTTCCAGTAAAATAAAACAGCTAATTCTTTCAGAAGTCCATAATTATAGGACCTGTTTCTTAAATTGAGGTCTGTTCCTTTGCACAAAATCAGCATTTAATCAAAATACTTTTTATGTAACTACTTGTGTTCTAGAAGTACAGAATATGTGAAAGATAAAAACAAGCATCCATTTTTAATAGTATGTTCCAGGGAACTCTGAAGGGAATGCCATGGAAAATACCAGTGAAACTTTGCTAATCAACCTGTCCTTCCCTTTGCTCTTCTAAATAGCCAAGACCTGTCCCAAGCTGTGATGTCTTCACGATGAATTCATGCTGCTGTGATGACTTCTGCCAGCTGTGTTTTTCAGGTGCGCGCAGCCAGCTCTGTACCTAGTGTGCGTGGCAAGGCATCCCATGGCATCCCATCCCAAGGGCAGTGGAGGAGGCAGGCTGGAGCGCTGAGCGAAAGCGAGAAGATGGGGCTGTGGCTTCCTACAGCTTCACCCCTGGTTCCGAGGGGAGTGGGTGGCTGTTCAGCATAGGGCAGCTCTGGGCAGAGGTCAGGTGGGGTTTGGGTAGGGACAGGCCATGGTCACACCAAAGTCTTCCCCAGATGGAATGGATGTAGTGGGGGACTCAAGGTATCCACACTGCAAGGCATGGACAGGGAAGGAAGAACAGTGGGTTTGTACGGGGAATTTGGGGATAAGAGAGACGTGACTCTTGTGGGTGTTCCTGCTTTCACTGATGAGTTGGGACTGGGCTGAGACATTCTTTTTTCTCTTTGCCTCAGCCACCCATCAAGAAAGACAGTAAGTGGAGTACAGGTGATTGCTGCAGTCAAAGGTCTTGGGAATAACTGAGATGCAGGAAAACCAGACACTTTTTCCTATAAATGCTGAATGGTAAAGTTTACTGTGAAACCTGACTGTGAAAAATAACCCCTTGTTACGTTTTCCTGCATGCCAATGGGTTATATTTTTCTGTTGGCATTTAGAGGATGCTGAGCCATGAGGACTGGGTTTGCAGAAGAAAATCATCTCCTTCTCTCTGGAGCTTAGCTTCCTTCATACAGTGATAGGAATTACAACCTTTTTGCAGGTCTGGCTGAAGTGCACCTTGGTGGTAAGAAGTGAGGATGGTGACATTGGAGAGTAAGATGCAAAGAAAAAAAAGGTTGGTTATTACTAGAACTAAATATGATTTTTTGGGCTTGACAACACAGAAGACGTTTCTTTGCAAAAGAGAAGAAGGTTTGTATATACTGCCCAGCTTGTAGAATCCTAAAAATACGTGTATCCTTGGCAAAGTATCTGAAGGTGTCAGAAGCCATAAGATGTTACAAGCACCTCACAAGGAGACATCTGGGACCCTGATTCTTGAGACTTCAGTGCAGCTTTGGGCTGGAGAGCTTTTTCCTGTAGACAGTATGGTAGGATTTGAGATTCTCTGAAGAGATTAAATCTTTGAAATTTGATTATCAGCTCCTAATGTTCAAAACACTTGCAGATTTTTTTGTAATACGTTCTATATATAATGTCTATTCTAATACATTCTATTTTTCCATTCTATAACATGGAAAATTCTTGAAGACCAAATGCATAAAAAGTTAGAATTTAGTTATTTTGCCAGTATTAAAGCTAAAATGAAGGAAGAAGTCAATAGGCCTTATGGTTGTATAAAACTCTATGAGAGTTAATTTTGGAATATATTCTAAAAATTAACACTGTCTAGTAATGTGTGTTTAATGGGAAAGCTTTTTAAAAATATCTCCAAATGCTGATACTTTTGAGATTTTCAAAATATTTTAAGGAAATGACATTTTTTTCTGAGAGAGACTGTAAAGGACTTACTTAGTCTGATATATATATATATGTATTCCTTCAGTAATATCAATTAAATTACTTGGACATGAGTAGCTCCACAACTTTCTGCTAGAACTAAAGCTGCATCACCTAAGATGTGCAAGCTCACACTTATGTAAGACAGTGTGATCTGCTTTAGTTTCAGTAGGAGTATTCACAGTCTTGAAGTTAAAATCATGGATGGTCTCAGAAATGAGGCCCATATTTGACAACTACAGTGTAGCTGTGGTACATGTACCTTGAAAAGTTTACTCTGGGGATTTTCTGATTCTGACTTTTTTATTAGTGCAGCTCTGATGCTCTATTTGTGCTAGCACCTAACATTCAGTTTGCATGCAGTTGTTCCTTAGTTACTTTATTGAGGGTGGTATGTTTCTGGGTTGTCAGTAGCTGTGAAAATAACGTAATAATGAATAGTCCTGTAAGACTACTTGTGTACTGGCAGAGGACCTCTGTTTAATCTGGGATGAAAGGTTTACTTTCTGGGAAGCTAAAAAAAGCATTTGTTGTTTTTTATGCCTGTACCCTCATAAACTTTTTATAGTTGTTCTCAACCAAGGCATTTTAAAAACATTGCTTTCTCACTGATTTTGTTTAATTGCTTTTAACTGTTTTAAAATGTTGAGATGTTCACGGAGTGGTTTTTTTTCCTCAAGATGGGAATAGACTTTGAGAGGATTTTGAAAGTACAGTTGCTACCAGCTGTCTTAGATAGATATTTAAGCTTGCAAATTTACTTGGTAAAATTCTTTCAAAACCTAAAAATTTTAGGATCTAATGATTTAAGTTGGGCTGTGAAAGCCTCTAATCCTCTGTGTCCAAACTAGCCTTCCTCATCCTGTGCACAGAAAGAAGAGGAGAGACATTTTGGGATGGAATCCAATAGCATCAGGCCAAACACTGAAAGATTGTTTGCACAGCTGTGCCTAAGCGGTGACCAAACTGTTAAACAGCCTAGTGGGGAGAAAATGGATAGAAACTCCTGTTGGCCAGAGGAATGAGTTTCCTGGACAGTGCTCAGGATGTTATGAAGTCATTGCACATGCTGGGTCAAGACTTTTACCCATATTTTCCCCTTGTGCTTGGGATTACTTCATGCTTTGCTTTTTCATAATAATATAATTGGCTTAAAGCATCTGAACAAAATTCTATGCTGACGAATGATGCACTGTAGTGTACTTACCTTTAACTTCAATTAGGGAACCTTTCCCTGCCAGTAAACTGATTCACTGATGTGAGAGGAGACAGTGCCTGTATATCTGTCTTGCTTCCTTGAAAATTGTAGATTATGAAACTGGACTACTGAGCAATAATTTAATCAGTGGCATCAGAAGAGCATTAAGCTCCATTAAATGTTGGGTCACCATCAATGTCAGATGAGTATTAAATTATGGCTTGCAACTTAGTAATACTCATCCAAAAACACAGTGCTTAGGTTCTTGGCAAGCATATAACAGTTTATTATGGAACAGATGTTTTAGAGCTTAACATATGACTGAAGTGTCAAGTTGTGTCAGAGAAGATGGTCCCAGCAGTAATGTGGTGCTCAGACTTTGTGAGACATGTTAGTGAATCGCCCCCTACCTGGACGATGTGGGTTAAAATTATTTCATTAACAGCATCTCCTGTTGAATGCTTGGAGGCCAAAGCACTGCTCTGCCTGCTGAAGACTGGCTTATGTAATTCTGTCTGCAAATGGTGGAGGTGCAGTTCTCCTGACACGGAGGGAGGATCCCTACAGGCTGCTCACAGTTTGAATTTTTATGTAGAACAAACACAATTTTATTTCTGGTTCTAGCGCACCACAACATTGCCAGCTTGGACTTCAGAAGATATCTTTGATACCTCTGTTGCTAGTCACAGATTTTCCAAGTAACATCAGTGAGGTGAAACTAGTAACGCCCTTCTGGGTGGCTTTGCTAATGTCAGCAGCAGCTCTCGTGCAGCAGCTAAATCTTGGAAGCTCTTGTCAGTCTGCTGTACAGCTCCTGCCACTTAAGAAAGCTGCATGCTGCAGGAGATGCTGACCTTGGAGCTATGCAGGGAGAGAGAAGGATAAAAAATGGATGCTTGGATAAAATGTTTTTCCCATTCCTATTTAGATGCAAAGATTACAGGGAGGAGATAAAGAAGAGAGGTTGGGCTGGGAGAGTAATGGATGTGCTGATAATTTTTGCTGGTGATGGTGCTGGTAAAGGAGTAAATGAGAGTGATGCTGATACAGGTGGAGCTTACCTGGTCTTTATGCAGCCTCTAGCTTGATGGTAAGATGGGTTCTCCAAATAAGAATCATAACAGGATCTCTGCTGAAGATGGTGCTTAGGGTTCTTGCAAAAATCTTGTGTATGGTTAAGATTTTCTTATCTGATGGCAACTGCAAGTTGGCCACAGTCTAAGGGGCACAATATTGTGGCAGGATATTTAAAGGAGTGTTACAATTTTTTATTTATTAAGGATTGCATCACTGATGCTCCAGTGTTGCCAGCTAATTTCCCTTTGCTGTGCAGAAGCCATGGTACTTGTTTTGTGGCAGTGGGCTGCAGATGAAAATGCTGCAGTTTCAGCTGAAAACAGGAAATCTGGCTAGAAGGCAGGGGTCTTCAGGGATGAGTCCTATTAATGGGCCACAGGAAAAAGGCTGCCTGAAGTGATGGAGCAGTGCATTGCAAAACCACTCCAGTCAGAAGTCTCCAGAGTCTCCTTCTGCCCATAGTTTTCACCCTAAAATTTGGGGTTCATTTGCTTGCTAAAAAGGACTGTCCCAAAAATCTGCGTGTCCTATATTTTTCTTTTCAAAACTATACCAATAACTTGTTGAAATTTTGATAGTAAGCTGTTAATATAAAGCTTCAGATATTCTTTCAATTTTCTACTTGTCTATCTATTACAGTTTTGAAACTGGCTGTTATGCAAAGAACCAGCTCTGAAGGGAACTTCATCAGAGCAGAACCTGTCATGAGAAGAACTGCACCTTATCTATATAGGCATTAGAATTGTCATTTCCTCTCTACCAGAGCTTAACTTCATGCATGCTTTATTATTAAAGGCCCTGTTATTTCTGAAATAGTTCAGGTTAGGAAAGACATTCTAAAAGAACTAAAAGTTTTAAGGTATTACTGTTTCTTAATGGGGGGATGAAGTACAACACAAGCACTAGGATGCATTTGATGCAGTGCAAGATCAGAATACAGCTGACAGATACATCGTTGGGATTTGGAAATAGTGGTGAAGTTTTGTGTTTCATACCTTAGAGAAACACAAAGTATTTCATACTTGGAAATAACGATGTCTTCTCTTTTTCAAAAAAACCCCATTCTTAAGTCTCACTCAGAATGTTATTTTTTAGTGAGCCCAAAGGAATTTGTGGCAAGTAACAGGGACAATAATTTCTTTCAGTCATTAGCAACAAGGAGGAAGGCATGCAAAGTCAGCCAGAACTAATATTAAAATAGTAATTATTAATTCATTCAGGTTTTACAAGTACTTGAAATTATATCTGTTCAAAATTTTGTTTCAGGTATGTTTTAAAGAATAAATATGGAATAAGGAATGTCTCATACAGTAGAAAAATGAATACATATAACAAGTCCTGTTAAACTCAGCAGAGTGAAAATGCAGGTATTTTCTTTCACTGTTTTTGTTTTTGTCTTTCTTTGATTTTTTTTATTTTCGTGTCTTTTGATTAGGTATGGATGAGGTGCTAATGAAATACCTAGAATTTTTATACTGATCTCTTAACACATTTCACTATAAATAATGCTTAAATGGGTAGGAGATAATGGAGCAAGACCAGGAAGTATACTACAGTTGGCTATATCCAGCTAGCATGGGAAGTGCTAAAACAGCACTTAGCATAAACCTCCTGCTGATATCTTGTGGAAATGGGCAGGAATATCCATAATCGGTGCACTTTATTCCATGCTGCCTGATAAAAGCATTTAGTTCTACCAGCCAGGATTATTGCAGAATAAAGGATGAGATCATAGAAAGGAAACCCAACCTCAAAATTATGTCAGTGGTAAAATTTCACCTACTTTTTTTTTTTTTTTTTCCTTTTATCTGATAAGCTATGGCATCAATAAACTAGAGCTGCAATTGAACCTCAGCTGTGGTTGTTTGCCATTCCTTCCACATGCCTTGGAGCAAGGCTGTTTGTCAGTACAGCTAAAGGAAATGCAGGAGAACATCGCTGTACCTTGTGCTGCCTTCTGGAGGGCTCTGTACAAGTAGAACTCTCAGTGGCAGCATGTTTTCTGTGATGTTCCTGACCTCTTTCTACATGAATTGCTTGGGAGGCTATGTGGTGTGCATCTTCCACCTCCCCACAGACAGTTGTCAATGTTGCCTGCAAGAGTGGAAAGTGTGGGGACTTCAGGTTATTCTTCGGATTTTCCAGCATTAGGCCTCTGAATTGGTGAAGTAAATGTGTGTGTATATATGTGCATTATGAAATGGTAGTAACACTAAATGGCAGCGCTTTGCACAAATGTATTTAGTGTGTAATATTAATATTTAATGAAGTACCTAGTCTTGTCTTTGGGAAAGAAGTTTAGGGATGGGTTTTATACCATTAATTTAGTGCTATGCAATTAATAGTTAAAAATAAATTATTATTTTTGTGTGTGCACACATTACTTTCTATGTGAATGTTCGTTTCTCTTTCCCGGGGATATAACATTGACAAGACTTGAAAGAGACTAATATGTCGCTGTAGATTAATTCAGTCTTTGAAGGGTCTAATTCCTAGTTACTGCTTTTCGCTTATATGTATAAATTGTACAAGCAAGTGATTATGCAAAATGAGAAACTAACTAAAGTGTAGTTTAGCTTGTCACTTCAACAGATTTTATTATTATTATTATTTTTATGTATTTACAACTTAGGAAAAACATTATTTTGAAAAGTATATTGCTAAAGAAAATAAAAACCCAACAGATATATTTTGCCATGATCCCGTTGTTTGCACTTCGAGTTTACAAGCTTGCAGACCATGTTGTAGATTTTACATGAGGGAATGTATTCTTCACTTTTAATGAGCGAGAGGAAGAGTGGGGAAGAGCAGGCATGTAAAATTATCCTTGCATGTTCTCTTATGTAAAGCTCTCTGCTTTAGATATAGTTTGAAGCAGATTGTGTTAGCCAAGAAGCTTAAACCCAAAATGTTTCTACTTCTTAACATAGTCGGGATCTATGCATATCAGAATGTAATAAAGCTGTACTTACAGGACTATTTGTAAAGTAATTTGAACATATTTTGTCCAGTTATGGTTGTTGTCATTAGAGTTCTCTCCTAATTCTGAAACCCTTCCTTAGAGGAGGCAGATAGAGCCAATGAACACTGGATGACTTTGCTGGTCATAGAAGGAAAATCAAATGTAAGGAGAGGAAGAGTAATTTGAAGCATGGATGAAGTCATTGTATAAGCACTCCCAACCAAGCCTAGCATCTTGTCCCCTGTTGCTGCATGGAGAGGTTCAATGTAAGTGTAGCAAAGCTACAGAATTGCTCCCCTTGCAAAATGAATTGCCTTGCTTTTAACTGGGCTGTATCGAAACCACAGACCCTCTGTGAGGACATCACCAATTAAATCTTGAAGCCTTATTTGAACCATTAGCAGATTTCTCCAGTGGGTGGGAGACAGTGTAAAGTACAGAGGTAAAGCAAAGCTTTAACAACTGTTGTATTATTTTTTCAGGGACACAGTGTTCCAGCTTGTGCCAAAAGGATGCCTTCTGGCATAATAAATTCTTGGCAGCAAAGCTGATTTTCATGGTGAAAAATTGTAATAAAGACTGTGGAGGGGTTATTTGACTATTTTGCATAATAGCATATATTAGCCTATGTGAGGGAGGAAGAAGAGGAGGGCCCTTCATGTAACAACAACAGTGTGTTTAATGTGGCTGCTCCAGAGCATGCTGTAAAAATGTAAACATGGGAACGAAAGAACGAGCAGTACTTATTTACTTACTTGGCTGATGTCAGGGGTGAGCTTGGCTTACATAAACATCTTCTGATGGTGTAACATATTATAGTTGGTTTTTTATGTTTTTGAATATATGATTCATTGCTATTTTGCAGAGGTGTGGGATGGTTACTGAGGCATCGTATGTGAAGTGATGAATATTAGAAGTATAGCTTTCCCTTTCTTCTTCAACACACTCCTACACATATCGAAGTATTTGACCAGTGGTTTTAATTACAGATGTTTCTTTGTCATGTGCAGGGGGATGCACAGCTTTTTCTGCCCAAAGCTCTAAAACCAAGTCTCACACTGTGCTGGGTTGTGCAAACTCATTCTAAAGAGCTTCAAGCCTGGGAATTGCATAGGCGTTGCAAGAAGGAAAAATGAATGGGAGGGAGTTGACTCAGAGTTTGAAGAAACTTTCCCTCCTGTCCTGCCTCCTGTATGCTTGCACATTTGATGGCTTTGCACTTTCTATAGTTGTATGGTATGAAGCACAGCTGCAAGTAATCATGGGAGACAGTGAAAAGCTATGGAAAATTAAGACTTTCATATCTTAAGTCGTGAGGGAGTGTTTCAGACTTAGCCCCTTCTAAACTGTTGACGAAGCCTATACCACACCTATTTAGACAAAGCCTGCCGTCCTTAGGGAATATGGTGGTTGCATTTCAATGCTTACAGTAATATTGGGGAATTTGATAGTTTGTTGTTGTTACATGGCACAAAATTATTTGGGGGCAGGTGCTGCACATTAGTGCAGTTGTGCTCAGAGATGTGCAGCTGTAGCCCAGGGCTGGGACAGATGGAGGGCTGGTTTTCTTTGGTCCTTTCCAGCTCTGGCACTGCTGTTTTGGTCATGTGCTTGAGCCTAGTGGTACTCACTTCATTAACGTCATTAGTGCTCAGTGCTTGCTAGGGGGTTGTGTTGGAGAAGTAATAAAGCCACATGCTGTTATTAGATGGACAGTTGTTTTTCCCGTGTAAACCAGTGGTGTAGCCTCTTTGTGTGCTGGTACCAGAATATTGTACGTTTGGGGATAAACTGTGTTTTAATCTTGTAAAGTTGCTTTGTTCTAGTACAAAGATAAACCTCCCAAAACTTTAAAGTCAGAAGGACACTGCTGAGAAAAGCTTTTTGTTGTGCTCATTCATATGTTGCTTTGTATTGTATGGGGATTCAGTTAGTAATAAAGTTACTCCTTATAGTTGGATGTGTGGTAGCAAATTTTTAAGAAGCATCAAATCTCTACAGTGGTAGTGATGCAGACAGTTGTTGTACAAGGAATCATTTTAGAGGAGAAAAATGGTCGCATTTGAAATTTTAACATTTAATGAAACACAAACCAAATAGATGTTAGTTAATGGTTTTTGGATCCCTAATTTTATAATGGTGGTTGAAAAATGCTTATATGCTAAGATAGTTGCAGTGTATTCTAGTTTACTTGTGGTAATTGAAGCAGAAAATGTGGTACTTTGAGGAAGAAGTTAAGCATTGATTGGACCCAAGGAGATTTCCCTTTCCTGAGGTACTCTGCAAACTACAGTACATGTGAAGAATGATTGTGAGAGTATGAAAACTGCAAAGTGAAACAGAGTAGAAATAAAAGTAGCTGTTGAGGGATTTGCCTTTATTAGCTAGCCAGCCTGAATTTCTTGGGAAAAGAGAAGTTTATCGAGCTCCTTGGGTCAGGGCCGTGTCTCTTTGTATGTTACTTTGTTCAGTCTCTAGCATTATGGGACCCTGAATAAGACTAGACTGGCTGGATTCTTAAAAATCATATGCCTGGATCATAAAAATATATTATTACACATAAAATGCCAATGTCACTTTTGCCTCTTGCTTTTTGCAAAGCTTTGATTGTACATTCCTGTCGTCAAAGCTGTTCCAAAAATCATAAAGGCCTAGACTTAAGTAGGAAAAAATTGAGACAATAATGACGTTTCCTCTTTGAAATTTTAGGGGAGTATTTAATTTAGTGTTTATAGTCTTACAGTCTTTATAATGCTTGGACAACTTTTTGGAGAACTTCTGGGTTTGGTTCAGATATTTCCAGTTTATCTCAAGTTGCCTTCCCTATTGGGCTGAACTTCTAACCCTGAACTTAAAAATCTGTCATTTTATACATTTTACTATGAGTGTGAATGCATGGTTTTTCATCCCATCCCCACTGGGGCTGTCCTAGGCCCCTGCACTTGGGTGTTGTGTTTGTCAGGAGTAAGTGAATGTGTTCCTTTGATTTTGCTTCATTTGAGGGATTCCTTATATTTAATGATGCTGTGGGTTGTTTGGCTGCTCTCCCTTCTACTGTCAAAGAGATTTCTGCTGCCATTATCAGCTGCACAAACTTTTCAGCACACTTCAGCATTTCTCATGTGCAAAGGCCACAGCTGTAGCTGAACAATGTGTTCGTTGTAATCCAATAATAAAAGTCCTAAATATAACAGTAATTATAACCCCTTACATTGAGAACAATATTGATAATCAGGGATACTAATCCTTGAATTTCATAGAAATAAAGCTCAACACTGGCTGTTGCAGAACACTGCATAACACTGTTATCCATGTTTTAAGATTTTAAATACTTTGCAAAACTAGTATGTGCTTGTGTAAAGATTTGGCTTTGCTATATGGATGGGCATAATGGAAGCAAAAAGTACACAGAGAAATATGAATGATTACATTTATCAACAGCTAAACAGAACATTCTGGATATTATTCTTGTCATTAACAAGTCCTAGTTGCCATAATAAGCACTGATTATAAGTAGTCCAACTGATTTTATTAAAATAAGCCCTATTGGACACAGCGCCCAGTTTGGTCTTGTGTATCTTTAAGTCATGCTTATAATTAGTCTACATGTATGTTTTTGGTTTCTCTGTCTCCTTCTTTAATTTTCTTTTTTCACTAAAACACTTTTAAAATTTGGTCAGTGTGAAATTCTTTGTAAAGTAGAGCTTTTGATGAGCCCTATATGATCCACAGGGTCCTGATGTGTCTGGAATTTTCTGATGAACAAAATTTCCATGTATTGCCAACATGGTCATACAGTTCATATATCCAGGTCTCATAAGAGTTTGCAATCCCAAAAAGAGAGTGTATCTGTAGGCACAGAAATAGGAAATCCTTCAGAGTTGGATTCCTTGAGCAGGATTTAATTTTTAATTGCAGAATTCATAGTGACTTGAGACAGTACATCTTTCATCTCAGACTTATGTTTTGATCCATTGCTGTCACAAATACCACTCTTTGACTCCCAGGTTCTTGCCTGGTGTGATACCATCTCCTTGTTTGCTTGTGGCTTTTCCTTTGACCAAGCACAGGTCCTTCTCCTGGCAAGGACCTTAAAAAGAACAAGTCAAGGTCTAAAATATAGTTCTATTTCAATTCCTTATTTTGTGTATCTCTTCATGAGCCTGGTGCTTCCTTATTTACATCATGGCTGTACGCAGGACCTCTGGTCCCAGAGCCAGGGTCTTGATATTTGTAGTACCTTTGAGAGAGGCTGAATTTGGATTATGTTGCTGCTTCTCATGTTCACATCATCTCTCTTTTGAGTTCTTCATTTTACAAACTTAACACACTTTTCTGGATGTAGTAGTATATACCCAGTGGATATAAAGTGGGTTTTTAAATTGTGTTTCTCTTTCATTATGTAAAATAGTAGTTTTTAGTTAGGAGTAGCTTTCAGCTAATGTTTTGACTGAACATTTGAAGGTTCCTAGTAAAAAATACATCTAAACTAAACTGCACACAGAAAACATGTAATCTTCTACTATACTCTATGAATACGCATGTTAGGCTTGAAGGAATAATTATTTGGATGTTCTTGGTAATTTTTAATGTTTCTCTTTAATGCTTTTGGAATTTTCTTTTACTCTGCTATAGTCAGAGGGGGAGAAAGGAGTGAAAGACAGAATAATTCTACAGAGTAAAGGACAGATATGTTTTGCAGTTTAGAGGGTTTTCACCTGAAATTACAGGTAAACAGTGCACAAAGTGATTGTCCAGCTCTTTTGCAAATACTGCTGTAATCCAGGCATTTAGCAATTCTTTTTTTCATTAATCCAACAGCTATGCCTTAATTTGCCTGCAATTAATGTGTTGGGGTTTTTTTCTAGTTTCAAATATGTCATAATGTTTTTTCAATCTGTACTGAAAGCTGCTTCTGGTGGTTCATTGAACATCCTTCCTACCATGCTCCTCTGAGATGGGGCGTTACTTTTTTGCAGCCATCCTGTTCACAGTAGGCATTTGCCATCCACTGCACTTAAAATGTTCTGTTCTTTGCACTGTCTTCTGGCACTAATAACTGTGACATCTGTTTGTCACATATGAAGCTCAGGAGGTGCTGAAGACCCTGAAGCAGTGAGCATCCCTTCCGTGGGCAGAGGAAAATTATCTTTGCCTCTCAGGTGGGGAAGCGACTGGCTTGGCTCGCCCCTGGTTTCTGTGGTGACATTAAGACTGAGGGACATGGAGAGTTTCCAAATGCCCATCTCCCATGTACAGACTAGGGGGAAAACTGGCCTTCCCTAGTCTTGCCTCTTGTGCTCTGGTTCTGAGGAGAAAATATGCGTGGGGATGCGTGCTTGCTGTGGCCTGCCAGCAGTGTCTGTGCCAGGAGCAGCTCTCTGGTGGAGGTGAAAGAGAGGGGGTAGTTTTATGCTTGGTTGCCTTGCTCTTTGGCATAACTCAAGCTTGTATTTTTGTACAATTAAAGTGAATAGACTAGTAGCCTATCAGCACTGGATTAGTAAAGCCTAGGTGTAAATGCATGTCACAGCAAAATGTTTTAACTTATCAGGAACTCAGCTGAACATTCAAGTTTGAAACATATGTAGAGACTGATGAGCAGTTTCAAAGGTGGTCAGTCCTTAAGAATAGCTGGCTTAAATTTAATGCATATTTAATGGTGAGCAGGAGTAAAACAGCTGTAACTTTTGAGAGGTCACTTCCATTATGCTAGTTTCGGTAAAAACGTTGCAAACCAGTGCTACACAAATGCACATGCAGTTTATATTAAATTCTAGCTCACTTTTTTGTGGTTTGGTAAATTCTGTGCTACGGTCTATTGCTTGAATTTGTATTTGTTAAAGTATAAAAGCTGATGGAGTTCAGATACTCTTTCTGTTCAGATTGAAAGATGAATTTGTTTGCCTTATATTTAAAGAAAAAAGAAAAGCCCTAGACTTGTCTTTTTTTACTAAAGCTGTGTGCCTTTCCCTCCCATGCAAAATTATTCCATGTATTGTTTGTAAGTTACTGCTTTTCAGTAAGTGCTGTGTTTACAGAACAAGGACATGCTCAGAGAAGTCAGTTTGCGTCCTCACTCTGATATACAGGGGTAGTAGAAAAATATACTCCCTTGTCGAAGTTTCAGGTATGATAGTTAAACCTGTAATGTTCATCATCTTTTCCTTAACCCCAAGCTGAAAAGCATGGCTCATAAGGACAGAAGGTCTATTTCCACTGTAGTTTTCCAACCTTGAAGAAAAATTCTTTTACTGCCAATTTGAGGAAGAATATTCTACCTAGTTGCCTCTGTTTTTAGAACTCTATCATTAGAACTGTATCTCAGCAGCTGATTTTTCATTCAGATCTAGCCACAGAAAAAGCCTGTTTTAATATTTTTTAGTCTCTTAGAGGTGGGAGAAAAGACTGAACTGCTTGCAGATGAGGAGCAGACTGAGATCAGAATCTCAGAATATATTTCATGGAGAGGCTTATTTGAGTTTGAATTACCACAGATGTGCATAACGTGTTGTGGCACTGAATTACAGGGCAGTTTGTTGGTTAGCTTGTTTCAAAAGATGACCTGTTCAACACATCAAAATAAGACAATACCTCAGAATGATTGTGAAGTTATTTCTTAGGAGACTGTGAGCATGGAAGATTTCTCTGGAGGATTGTGCTGTATCTTGCAGTCTTATTTCAGAAAATCATATAAGTAAAAAAACTAAACGAAACATTTCTTGATCAGTTTCTATGGTGCTGTTGTAATAAAAGGAATTAATTACATAGAAATCTGTCTGATTTGCATCTGTGAACCATTAAAAATTATTAATGGTTTGATGAACTTTGAGTAGGCCTATGCAAGGTAGAACTCAATGACAGAGTAGCGGAAAAAAACCAGCTCCAGTATGTTCTACCTGCAAGACAAACTTTTCTAGAGAAGTTTTTTTTTTTTTTAACATTTAAAGCATTGACTCTTCTGCACAGTTTCTCTTGGAGGAGCTTTTTTACTTTTTGCTGGTTTTTATGTGTTTAATTCCACAGGTGAGGTAGCGCTTGCTTTAGACTTAACATAAAGAGTTGTTCCTTTTCTGCAATGCACAGAATGGTCCATCTGTGAACATAACACCTCAAGTATACACCAGCTAAGAAAAATGGGCAATGTATTAACATTTTAAATGCTCTTGTAGGCATTAATCAAATGAGCCAGGTAATGAGTGTATAATGGGTAATGAGTCAGCATTGCCAGTCTCCATGGTTGATAAGCTCAGGTGGAAAGCATGTGGGGCAGGGGAGTCCTTCTTGAGTAGTTAGCATCGTTGGAGGTCTGTGTTATTTCTGGAACTCAAGACCAGGAATCTTTCAAGGAAAGAAAAAAAGGTTATAGTATACAGTTTCCTTTAAAGAGTAGGTTTAAGAGGAAGACAACTGTCATCATACAGTGAAAGAGGAGTAGTGTCATACTTTGCCTCTTACTACTAGAACACCTGTGCCTTTACGTGTACTCAAAAAATCTTGCAGTTATTTTGGGTGAAGAGCAGAGTTGTTGAATGTAAGACTACTACTTGTGTACTGACATCACAAAACCTGTTTTGTTATACTCTGGGGCCTTACACATCCAGAACATAGTCATGAACCTGGCTTTTGGATTGAGGCCACTTCTTGAAGCATCCAGGAGTGCTGGATACTTGACAGCCTTAATCTCACCCATGGCTGGGAACAGGGAGTAGTGCATCAAACGGAGTTATTTGCTGGAATTCCTGTGGTACGTGGGTTGGGTGACATCCTCTCATATGATGGGAGGAAGAAGGAGAGCAGCCCCTGACAGCTAGAAAAATTGCTAACTACATCAAGGTTGGGTGGATGTTGGACTTGCAGGAAATTAGGAAAAGACAGTGCTCTTAAGAAGTTATTTTCATTTAGCTTCCTCTCCAGGCACCTGATGTTTTTTGTACATCTTGTCCTGTCCCAAGTTAATGGCATCATCAGCTGGGAATGCTCGTTCCCTGCAGCTCCCCTCCTGTTGATTTGAAGGCAGCAGTGCCTGTCTGGCTGTGTTGTGGCTCTGGGGGCTAAAGGTGTGGGAGAGGAATGCTGGCCTTTTTGTATTATTATTATCATCATCATTATCATCATCATCTGTGCACAGTTTTGTTTGCAAAAAGAAGAGCTGTTCTTTAATTTAGAGATAAAATGACAGAAATAAATTACTTTAGAAGGATGTTTAGGGAATAAGGAGAAGTATTTGTAGCAAGCTATTCTGAAAACGTCATCCAGTATATGGTTAAATTATTTTGTTGTTTCCTGGCTGTAGTTTTTACGAAATTGGTGAGTCAAACAATTGTCAGTAATATTTTTTTTGTCTTAAGATTTTTTTCATACTCTGTAGGAACTACGTGCATCCATCTAGATGACATCTGAATGACAAAAATACTTAGGTAGCAGGAGGAGGAAGAGAAATGCCTTTACATAGAATTATCTGTCAGTAACTTTATTAAGTGCATCTGTCTTGTCTTATTCTGGATTTGTGTTGCTAGTGTCTTAACTGGTAATTCATTTTTTGATACCTGATGACGTTGATTATTTTAATGTTATTCTCATTCAGCAGTCTATGTAACCAATGTGGGTCTTAAGTTCAGGAAGTGCAGAAGTACTTACTCGGCCCCTCATCCAGATCATCAGTAAAGATTTTAAAAAGGACTGGCCTCAACACTGAGCCCTGGGGAGCATCACTTGTGACCAGCCACCGGCTGGATTAACTCCACTCCCAGAGCCCAGTCGTCCAGCCAGTTTTATACCCAGCCAAGAGTACACCCATCCAAGCCACGAACAGCCAGTTTTTCCAGGAAAATGCTGCGGGAAATGGTATCAAAAGCTGTACTGAAGTCTATGTAGACAATATCACAGCTTTTCCCTCATTTGCTAAGGGGGTCACCCTGCCATGGAAAGAGCTTAGATTGGTCAAACAGAACCTGCCTTTTCTAAATCTATGCTGGCTGGGCCTGATCCCCCAGTTGTCCTTTATGTCCCATGTGATTGCACTCAAGAAGAGCTGCTCCATGACCTCTCCTGGCATCGAGTTCATACTGAGAGGTCTGTGGTTACCCGGATCCTCCTTGCAGCACTTCTTGGAGATGGACATCACATGCGCTGACCTGCAGTCAACTGGGACCTCTCCAGTTAGCCAGGACTGCTGCTCTATGATGGAAAGTGGCTCAATGAGCACTTCCACGAGCTCCCTCAGTACCCCTGGGTGGATCCCATCCAGCCCCACAGACTTGTGTGTGTCTAAGTAATGTAATAGGTCACTGACCATTTCCCCTTGGCTTATGGAGGCTTCATTCTGCTCCCCATCCCTGTCTTCTAGCTCAGGGGGCTGGGTCCCTGGAGAACAACTGGTCTTGTTATTCAAGGCTGAGGCAAAGAAGACATTACATACCTTAGTCTTTTCTTCGTGCTTTGCCGCTGTGTTTCCCCCTCACATCCAATGAAGGCTGAAGATTCTCTGTGGCTCTCCTTTGGTTGCTAATGTATTTATAGAAATGCTTTCTTTTTTCTTTTATGGCACTGGCCAAATTAAGTTCTAGTTGGGCTTTGGTCTTTATGATTTTCTCCCTGCATAACCTCATGACATCCTTGTAGTCCTCCTGAGTTTCCTGCCCCTTCTGCAGAAGGTCACGAACTCTCTTTTTTTCCTGAGTTCCAGTCAAAGCTCTCTGTTCAGCCAGGCTAGTATCCTTCCCCGACAGCTCAATTTTCACCCTATCACAGAATCACAGAATATTCTGAGTTGGAAGGGACCCACAAGGATCATCAAGTCCAACTCTTAAGAGAACGATCTGTACAGGGATCAACCCCCCAACTTTGATGTATATTAGCACCATGGTCTGACCAGCTGAGCTGATCTGAGCAGCTGCCTATGAAGGGGGCCTCTCCTGCCCTTTTAAGATTTCTTTCCTGAAAAATGGCTTGAGCAACTATTTGATTAGAAACGGCAATGAAATGAAGGCATTGCTTCAAGTGCTTGATTAACCTAGATCTTTAAGTGGTTTTGTTTCAGAGGCAGAAAATCAGGCAATAGGCTCTGGAAGGACGTGGTTGAACTCTGCTGGAGCTGGGGACTGTCTCCTGTATCTTGAGGCTGGAGTGCTTCTTTTACAGTGTGTTTGTGTGTGGTTTAGTTTCAGTTTGTGAATTCTAGAGGTTAAAGCCCTATGAATATTGTGCTGGTGTAGCAGGGACAACCCAAGGGCTGAGCCAGGAACAACAGGCTGGCCTAGTACTGGGGCATCCTCACCTGCAGCACCAACATGTTCCTCATGTGAGTCTCTTTTGAGGTGTGGTTACACCCTAAAAGGCACGAATGAGAACCAAAAATGCAACAAAACCAGTTTCAGAGAAGCTTTATGTTATATACCAGGGCTCTTACAAAATAAAACTGGGGCTCAGCAGTCAGATCAATCTTTTATCTTCCATGTATCTTCAGATTTTGCGGACATTTTGATTAGCAAGTAAGAATGTTCTTGCTTCCTTCCAGTCTAATGAGCAGATGTCTTTTCGCTATTAGGGATTGTATGAAGACATTTATCAGAAAGGTTGCATCTCTCATGAATCAGCAAAATTAATGCATTCAGAGTTTTGTCAAGTCCTGTTGCCCGGTAGCAGTCATGTTGATCCATTGGAAAGTATTCAGACACAAATGTTAAATGCACCACCAAATACCCAAGTCTTACTTATCCCCTTGGTACATGAGTGCACATGCTGCAGAGCTTCCCTGTACTGCCTGGCTCTCTTGGGCAGAGATTAATGGGCAAGAGATGCATGATGGATTTTCTCACGTCCTGCAGTGCTCTTTGCTCCACGTGAAAATGTGTGGTCAACTGGATGTCATTGACTGATAACCAAACTGAAAAAGTAGAATATGGAATCCCCTCAAAGCAGGACCTGTACAACCCTGCATTCAGCCATGTCCTGAGCAAATGTGCTGCATGACCTTCTAGGATATTTTTTGGCACAATGGGCCTGTTTCTGCTCCCTGATTACTCTGTTCTGAGAAGTGCACCCAGGTCTTGATTTGAGTGGCTTTTCATGCTCAGAAAGTATTTGCGTACTGTGACTCCTTCCAGGTTCTCTTTGTGATACATTGAACTGGATCTGCTGCTGCAGTTGGGACCCAGTTTTTGCATTTGCAGTGCTACTGCCTTCCTTGTTCTCTACAGCACTTTGCAGCTTGTTTTAGGGGCTGGCATGATCTCTGAGCTTTCAGGTGACTCAGCAATATGTGAGTGACCTTGGAGTAGAAGAGACACTGTGCTGTGGCACTGCCACTTTGTGTTTGACTGCATGTTCCATTGTTCTCTCTTCTCCTCTCCCCTTCCAGATGTGATGGAGGCATCCCTAGCATACCTGTTATTAGAGGCTGCCAGATTGACATTCATAGCACAGTAAACTACAAGAATTCAGGGCTTTGTTCAGGGTTCAGGAGCAGTTGGTATCATCTACAGGTGAAACAACCATGGCTGCCATAGCTCTCCAAATCTTAAGGTTTCTGGGTAACATAAGGTTTTTTTAATGTTACGATACTTCTCTTAAAGACAGGACAAGAATCCTCTGCTGGCTTAATTTTTGGCCAGTTTTACTTCCTGTGGCAGTACAAAATGTTGCTAACTTTTGTCTTCCCTTCTTCTGTCCTTTCTTTGCAGGTCTTGATGATTGCCTTCAGCAATATATAAAGAACTTTGAGAGAGAGAAGATTAGTGGTGACCAGCTATTACGAATTACTCACCAGGAACTGGAAGATCTTGGAGTCACACGAATTGGCCATCAGGAGCTTATCTTGGAAGCAGTAGACTTGCTCTGCGCACTGGTAAACTTCTTGGGGCAAAGTGGGGAGGGCTGAACAGTGTTTGCATATTCACACTTTCTGTACTCAAATTGCTAGTCCTAAAGGCTATCTAAGCAGCTCAAGGAACTCCTGATTTGTAATGTATGAACAGTTTAGCATTTTAAACCAGGGGCAAGATAAAGGGAAAAGTCTGTTGATAGAATGATCTTTGTTAAATAAACCAGTATCAGAGATTTAGGGCTTGCATATCTGTCTTTATAGAATAAAAGTTTGTCGGAAATCACAAAGAAACTAGACTGGGTTTGGTTTGGAATGTAAAATCGTTATATATGTGAGTGGAGTAATTGAGTGTTGGTTGCCCTTTACAAACAAAATGTTGTGATATTATCCATGTCCTTTTTCACTGATCCTTTCATGCAAATTATTTTTTAGATGATTTCTTGAGCCTGATGAAACATAGCTGCTTGTATTTCACAGTAGAAAGGATTAAATACTGAAATAATTATCCTATATGTAAATAATATATAAATTTTTGATGGAGCATACGGAAGGATTTTGGTAACGATCTTTTCAGTCAGGTCATGTCATGCATAACTAGGATTATCTGCTCAGTGAGGGGTGTGGTGCTGACTTCACCCTTCTTATGAACTTCTAGTGTGTCTGTAAAGATTAGTGATAGATTGGGCACACTGCATTCTCCACTGTAGAAAGGATTGTGAATAGCTCTGTTAAGATATACTGCACTGCCTAAGGTGGTGTTTTGTGGGTTTTTAGTACATGCTATTTTTCAAGCCTCAGAAGGAGCTTTTAAGAAAGCTGAATCCTGGGAGAGGCAATCAAAGATGGTAGGCTGAAAGGCTCTTCAGAAGGGCTTGTTGGTTCTCTATATGCAGCAGCTTTTCTGAATACCCTCTTGTTGCATTTTTGGGGTGATGTGAAGTGTAATGAAAAGGAGAGAGTGAAAAAAATAAAACATACCCCAAAAAAAAGTTAAAAAGGGGAGAAAGGCTTTTTCATACAGGAAAACATTTGATTTTAAACAGATTATCTTCTGTAGAATACTGTTTCTAATAACATTGCAGTGTGACTCAGTGCAATAAGTTAACTCATCAATTTGTTTTTTAAATAAGGAAGTTGCAATCTTAAAAAAATGCTACTGATATAGAAAAGAACATAAAGAGAGTTATTCACAAAGTACTTTTCTTATCACAGTGCAAAAGAAAACAAGAAAGTGAATACTTCAGTTAACTGAAAAAGATAAAGTCTGAGTTAGGGTGAACACCAATGACCATTTTTCCCAATCACACAGAGAAACAGATTGTGGCTCTTTGAAAAATAAAGTACTTTTACAGAAAAAACCCCTTGTTTATTAGCTGAAATTTCTTTTTTCCTTGGTATGTAATTACAGATATTATCTTCAGACAAACGAACACAACTTGTCTTTGTAGCTTCTTTATCTTAGGCAAAATTTATGGAACTAAGTTGAATATAAAATAAGGAATTTGTAACAAAGGCTAATTGCGTCTTAAATGCCTGCAGCAAGTCTCTCCCTTCCTGGTCCTTGTTGCACATACAGTGTTGTCTGCTTTTCTGAGTTTGTCTTAAAGAAAATTTCTAAAACACAATGGCATGACTTTAGATCACAGCTTCTAATTTAAGATGAGGTTTTTGCAGTCTCACAATTGGCTCCTGATGGCTGCTCGGGGATACGAAATGTTATTGTTATATTGATTTTAGTGGACTTAATTTGAATTTATTGTTCACCAATCAGATAAACCTCTTAGAAAATTTAATTCAGAGGCAGTCCTTTTGGCTATACTGGCCCTATACTTACAGGCTTTTTCTATTGCATCAGTGACTGTCTATCCTGGGTAGGGCTTGCCTGTTCTTCTGATTTGACTCTAATATTAGCTGTATTGTTTAGGAGAATATTAAGCCTATGACTCTGCAGTGTAGGATAACTACTAATTCAGATAGTCACTATGCAAGTGTTTTGGTTTTTTTTGTTTTTTTTTTTTTTAATGATCTGATTTTTTTTTCTGTTTCACTGGAGTTTGTCAGAGGTTGCATGATAGAACTTAGCATGAGTTACAAATATATGATCCAAATGAGTTAACATCTGTTTGGATGCTGGAGATGATGGGTGGCATGATGAGCTATGAATAGTAAAGTTAAATATGCCTTGCAAGCTTAACCCTTGATTGATTTAAAATTAATTATTAAAAACAAAAGGATTGTTGCTTCTGCTTCTCCCCCTTTCTCTCTGAGTTAGTGAGTGACCACCTAAACAGTTTTTGGCATTGAGGAGAGATGAGGGGACAGAACCCCTTCCACTGTTCACCTCTGTTACTGCTCTACAGAGGAGAGTTTTCCAACACAGAGTTGCTATCACTTAGGAAAGCTTCTGCAATGCAGATTGCTGATATGCTTTATTCCTGCCCCCCTCCCCAGTATTTTTTTGGGGTAAACTTTTGCTTGCAGTTTCTGCCCTGGCAGCCGTGGATATGGCAAATGGCAAACCAGCTGCTTGTGTTGCATGCCTATAGTTCATGGGGCTACATTTTCTTCCTGGGCAAAAGTGGAGAGCCTGAAAAAGCATTTCTGTCTGGAGAGAGCAAGGCACCCCCGAGTGGGGGCTGTTGAACTGTGCTAAACACACAAACTGCCACAGTAATCGTTGGGAGCCAGTTATGATTGATAACATTATTTAAAGGATGTTCTTTATGGGTTTTTGACAGAAGGTGGGTGGGTGGCTGGCTATGGTCTCTCACATTATTCACCGCCTGTCATAAGTGCTTGCAACAAATGGATCCTCCAGTGTTTGTGAGCTGATCAGAGGACAAATGGTGGCCTGTGCTATCCATCTTTAGTAGAGTCTCTCTTGGCTGCCAGCCTGCCATACTGTGCTCTTGACAGCAGAGCAAGCATTCAGGGGGTGAGATTCACAGGTTTTCTTTTCCTGTGGTGCTTCAGAGAAGGAGGAATAAAGTTTTTGCCCAGCTGCTACTGCTGTTACAGGTCATGGTTGCTGATAGTGGTGGAGTTGTACATCCTGCATACCGTCACAATAGCTGAACGTGCTCTGGGAGAGGGCAGGCAATCTAACTAACATGGTTTGTCTCTTGCCTCTCTCCTTCAGAATGTGAAGGTGGGAGCATGTTCAATAGATTATCATGCCTCAGTGCAGCTTTGTGTTTTATAAAATCCATATGTCAGAAAGGGCAAGATAAATGAAATATTATCTGTGCTTAAAAGAAAGGAGTGGTGAGATCTCTGATGGTATTTTGTTGCTGCTAAGAGTTTGTTGCATGTTTTTCAAGGTGAGAAACCTTGAGAAAACACCATGATGGACATATGCTGGCAGACTTACTTTATTTCCAGCAAGACAAGTCTCTTGTTCTTCTCTTTCTGTTTAAATTGGGACATGCAATCACACTGGTGGTGTCAACAGGTAGATTTTTACTTGATGTGGAGGGACATTTTTATTCACACTAACAAAATCACCCAAAATAATTGACATCTCAAAACTGGTTGAAAATGGTAAACTAAGGAACGACATGTCCAGCTCTAGAGATACAGAAGAAACTACTGAGTTGAGTGCCATATTCCTCCACTATTCCCAGGTAATAAAACGTACAGTTGTTCATCAGTTCTAACAGTTACCATTCAGATCTTAGCCTCAACATGATCCTTTTCAGTATGTGTGTGAGGGTGAAGCTAGTCTAACACTGCTTTACATTTAATCATTAAACAAACAATAGTGTAGCAGACCTTCATCCACAAAATGTGATGAGCCTTGTTTCTTTGGTGGTTGCTATAAAAACTGAATATGAGTGAACAATGCCAACAGAAAGCAAAATGAGAAGAAAAGGAGATAATGCTTATGAGAAGAGAAATGCATAATAAAGAACAAATTACTTAGATAATGCCATCAGATCACTGTATCAGTAATAAGGTTTGGAATGCATCTGGAGGTCTTGTAGCTCCTGCTATACATAACTGGCCTGAAGAAAGCAAAGAAATGCATGTAATTCTTTTTCTATCATTTGCTTGTCAGGAGATGGAATTTCATTTACCAAAACTGGGTATGACCATATTTTGTTGAATGTCCATAGACTGTAAATTTTATGTCTACTTGGTATCATGTTTTTCTTAGAAAACACTACATACTGCCTGGAGAACACAAAGACTGAAGGCTGCACAGCCAAACATGGCTTCTTCCATCTTTAAGAAAATGATCTAGTTTACCACAATGCCTTGATAAATGAGATGCCGCATGGAGATTCTGTTTTTTTTTAGTTTAGCTTTACTTCTCCTAAATATCATGTTCATTTTGTTTGCATGAAGATTAAATTAGTTTAATTTGATCTTGCAAATATTTTTTAAATAGAGATCTTAAAGTAGGAGATATGTTGCTATAAGAATATTTGAAAAGCTTCACAAATAATTTTTGGATGCTTTGAAGTTTTTCATTAACAAAGAATTTTATAAAGTCCCCGTGAATTTGCAAAATAATTAGTCAGGGAATCTTCATTTGTGTAGAATAGGATTTGGTTAAAAAAGAAAGCAAAACAGTTTTTGCTTTACAGAGCATACTGGTTTCAGTACTAGTTTCATGCTAGTTAGTTAAATCTGCTATGGCTGCACTGGAATTGATTGCACACTATATTTGAATCTGTAAAGATAGAAGATTGCTGCCGATGAAATAGCATTATTATTTGGCAGAGAAAACATTGGTGTGCACTAACAGCATGAAATTACTTATCATTTACCACTAACACAAAACATTTATATGCAAATGAATGTAAAAAATAGACCTACTTTACCCATGAATTATTTGATGCCTCTTTAGAATTATGCCTTTTATCTTAATTTCATCTTCCTGCCATTTCACACATAGACATACTTTCCTTTGCACTTATCACTAGTCAGATTTTAAAACTGTTTTGTCAGTAACAGTGAATATTAGACTTAATCATCATAGTGCTAAATGAAGAAGGCTTCATTTCAGAATAGAGATTTGTATGTACTGAAGGTGGAATTTACTGTTAGTATTCTGAATGCTCATAACAGAAAAATTACTTACCCTTTTCACTGTTGCCCTTTGGAAGTTAAAGTTCTGCTTATATATCATATATCAAATGCCTTCCTGTCTTCAGCCTGAGCTAATCCAACTGCAGTGCAGGAAATCCTGAAGTCCACCACCAGATCAATTAAGCTAAGGACCTAAAGGGTTTCTGATAGCTCATATAGATCACATTGAAAATGTGTTAGCAAATCTTTTACACAGAACTGAAGTAAACCCTGTGGTGTGCCAAAGGCAGTAAATATGTCTGTATGCAAAGGGTGAACATCCTTCTTCCCACCAGCCTCAAGAATCAGTTATGGATCCTAGGTACTTTTTTAATTGTGGAGTGTTTTTTTTTTCTTTTCTTGACCCCCCCCACCCCCCCCCCCCCCCCCCCCCCCCACCCTCCTCNNNCCCCCTTTGGACTGTTTGGAGGTTTGGGCAATGAAATACATACCCTGGTTCATAGAGTCACAGCGTGGTTTGGGTTGGGAGGGGCATTAATAAAGATGTAAACCCCTAGTTAAAAGCAGACTGGATTAAAAAGAACTGTTACAATATAAAACGTTTTTAAAAGGTAGTGTGTTCACAACAATACTTAATTTCCTTTTTCAAAAAATTATTTTAAACTTCTAATTAGCTGTTTAAGACTTTTGGAAATGCATGTAACTGAATATGGAACTGGTAGTTTGAATTACGGAGAAAGAAGAGCACTTGGCTGGCTAGGGACAAAATTACATGAGAAAGTAGAAAAACAAAAAAGTAATGAGCACTTGGTCTTGCAGTCTGTTGATTGAATAAGAGAAAGAAGGATAGTTTATATAATTGCTCTATTAGTGCTGCAAAGTATGGCCAGGGCTTTGCTTTTTGATGTGTTACTTGATTGTGGTGTAGAAAAAGAAGCACATTTTTCAATAAAGGAGATAATGATGATGACTATGAATCTTTACTGGGTTCTGCAAGGCTGTAAGTATCATGCACCTGAGTTTTTTTCTGACTGTAAACATTTAGGACAAATATTTATACTCTTTGAAACCATTTGCCTTTTAATCAGTGTATGTTTAATAATTGCTGTAAATTATAAGTGTGATTTGAGCTATCTGGGCTTTCTGTCCTTATCTGGATATTCTGTGTTTATGAAACAGACGTGTTAGGATCATGTGTTGTGCACTTCTAAATTACCCCATATGTCAGTGCTATTTGAAGGAGAGATAACCTTAGTGTTGGCATTTCGAGACGCTGGAGGAAGGGCCGTTAGAAATATATGTTGTAGGCAGATCTGATGAGGTATAAAGTTACATAAGGCACCTTCCATATGACAAGCTGTGATATCAGTTGCTAGCAGCTTTGGGCTGGTAAGCTATCTGTCTCATACTTTGTGGGATGTGTTCAGACAAATGTTTTGTAGTATGAGGTTCAGATGCATTTTGTTCATTTTTAAAATCAACTTTGGAGGCCAAGGTTGGAACTTTTCTTGGTGAATTTTTGTCCACCACAAATTTTCAGGTGTGGTTTTGAAATGGCTGCCATGTGCTGTGGTATCCATGTGATGCTGTTCTGATTATTCATTTAAAATCTTCCTCAGGCTTCTCAAGAAATGAGGACCCTATGAACTTTACTGTTTCCAGGTTACTTGGTTAAAAGCAAATAAATAACACATACAGAAAGGATACTCAAGAATTAAATGTGGACAATGAAAGCACTGAACGACAGTGAGGAGAAGAATTAAACTCACTTGAGGTGATTTTAAGTCCATTTCTTAGCAGCCATATGCTATTCTTGCCTGAAACTCCCGCGTTCATCCTGTGAATAAGTGGAAAATGACTTTGTTGCATTTGAGAGAAAACTTATTATTTCATCCTTGTGGTAGTTATCTTTATTACTGAGAGATATCAGATGTAATTGAGAAGTTGCGCTTCTTTACACATAATTTGTTACTCGGTACAGCTATCTAGACTATAAAATCTGTCTTTTCGAAAGGTCGCCATTTTCTTCTTTCTTTAAAATATATTGTTTGTGTGTGTTACAAAAAATGTTTACCAAATTAAAAGAAACCTTTACCTTCTTCAGTTTATACAGTCATGGTTGCCTTCTGCAGAGGAGCAGCAGAAATTAATTGATGTAAGCACTGCTATCTGCTGTGCTGTCTGGTGAAGATACTGCTTTTATTTTCTTTTTGCCCCCAAGTACCAGTATTACAGTAGCATCTTCAGTTCCCATCTTCAGTTCCGTCTCTTCAGTAGAAGTTAGCACTGGTCACTGCATGCCTTTTGCTCCCCATGTTTTCCAGCAGTATGATTTTCATGCCTTTTGTTCCACAAGGCTTTCAGCTTTCTGGGCTGAAGGGAAGACACAGTGATTTAGAAAGGTAGGAAGAGAGGCCATATGCTCATTTCCCTGTCATGGAGTGTTTGTAGGAGTCAAACAGTGTCACTGAACTTGATGTAGCATTTGTGCTTGGAGACGTAGAGGTATTCATGGTTGCATAAAAGTTGTGATCGAGACAGCTGTTTTAAGGGATTTCTGGATTTGTTAATGGGACTGTGGTTGTGTCTGTATTGCATGTTGCACTGTGTTTAGATCTGAGCTTGGCTTATTTAGGTAGCTGAGATGTCCTTGCACTTGCAATGGGCAGTATAAAAATACCCTACACTAAAGTCCTGGCATCTTCGAGACTGTCTGAGATAGTTAGCACTGTATGTGTTAGGAGCCCTTTACTTTTCAACCTGTGCTAACAGTGTCAGATGCACTTCCCTGCCAGCAAGAGTCAAGTGAATTTAAGACAGGAAAGAGGTGAAGTCTAATTTTTTTATTATTTTTTTTTTTTTAATTGAGGGAAGCAGGGAACACAACTACAGAACATTGATCAAGCTAGTTAAAGATAATTTTGCTTTACTTCCACATTTGGTTAGTGAGCTTGCTTCCTACACCTTGGGGTGCTGGTGCAAGGATGGGCTGGCAGAGGGACCAGGCTGGCTCTTCTCACAAAAATACCCAGCAAAACTCATCAGTGGTGATTAGAGGGGCTGCTTGTCAGCATGTGACGAAAAGAGCTACAATTCCTCACTCACAGTGTCATGTGAAGCTACAGAAAAGTAATTAGCAGGTAAGATGTCTATTAATAGCTCCCACCACCTTTAGTTCAAACACCTGCTGACAAGCTATTCTCTGTGTAGCTTAGCTTCATCAAGTTCTTGTTCTGTGATTGCCAGAAGAGACTCCATTAGAGCCATTTCTGTTGGGGCGGGGTATCTCTGAAGACACTCTGTGGCCTCTTGTTGAGGAAGCGGATGCCTAGACTCGTGTCACTTCTCATAGTCTCTACAAGCATGCAGAGATTTCTTTGTGCTTCTTTCAGTGACTGTGAGTATATTTTGGCTAATGAAAGCGCAACTCGTGTTAGTGCTGGATAAATGCAGACTCGGGGAAAACAAAGAACTGTCTGCTTTGCCTGCAATTATCTTCTTACAGTGCTTGAAAATAAACGCAGTGCATTTCTAAGAAAACTGTATTGTTAATAGTGTATTATCGAATATAATGTATGATTAAACTTGGCAGTTTTTATTTAAGCAAGCTTTTTCCAGTATTAGAACACACAGCTCTGGTTGCTTTTAGTGTGGGCCAGAAATATTAGTGATAAACAAAGTGGGGCTTTTGTTAGCTTGGCTGCTGTTTTAGCATCCTTCTACGTAAAGGCTTCAATAAACACAGCAGCCCAGAAATACATTTTTCCTGAAATTTATCTCTGTATTTTCCATCTCTGGCTTTATCTGTATCGTATTATAGGTGGAGGCTTTAGCAAAGTCAGGGCCATCCTCACGTAAGACTGAATTTACATGTGATTTAGGCTTAGTGTTTTATGTTAAAACACACACACAGACACACACACATTTGATGAAAATGTGTGAAAATAGGCTTTGAATCTGTTAACACTGCCTCTTCCTTCTCTCATATCTGATGGTGAAAAAAGGCATCTGAAAAAGAATGTGGCTGTAGGTGGCCATCACTTAGATATTAAGAGGAAGCCACTAAGCTTTTATAGCTGATTTTCTAAAGAAGTATGTACATAAATGCAGCCTTTTTTCCTGTTGTAGAAAAAATTTTGAGTGTTGTTTTGCTCGGTCTGCACTGTTAAATATTGCAGATTTTGTTTTCTTCTGGTGCTTTACTTTCTGGTGCTTCTTCAGGTCTGTATGCTGCCTGCCAGGGCTCCCTCTGCGGTGGGCATGGAATGCCTGCACAGGCTGGGAACCAGCACCTGCCTGTCCAAGCAGATGAGATACAGACAAGGTGACAAAGAGGAGATGGCAAAAGAGGGGGAGTTGAAATTATCTGGGGTTGTTGAGGACTGTCAGGATCCGGCCTAGGCCTCAACGTGGTCTCCCCTGGCCGTGAGCCCTGTGTGGGGCATGGCTTGTGTGGCAAGAAGGTGCCTGGGCTTGTATGGCGCCTTCCCCACAGCCCGCCCCTCTCCTGCCTTAGTTTTATATTTGGATGATCAGACTCAGCTCCTTAGGAACAGCCTGCTGAATTGTGAAATTCAGCATTTCAGTGTATGGGAAAGAAGGCAGCCCTGTGAGGAGGCCAGTGGCCGGTCTGCGGCCTGCGCTCGTACCCCCCGCGTTTGGGGCTGTGACTGCCATATTGTTGGGGCTCGCTTGTGGTGGGGCTTTGCTTTGGCTGATCTTTAAGACATTTTTGGTGATTTATTATTCATCCAGAATATCTTTCATTTGTTTCTTCCCCCATTAATTTTGCCAAAATGAGCTAGGTGCTCAAGAAGCAGGATGAACTAAGAACAAACCTGCTAATCTTTTTCAAACTTAATCCTACCCACTCCTCAATCCCCCATTGTGCCCCCTCAGCCAGACCAACCACAGAAAACTGCAGGAAAAAACCAGATATATTTTTATCTGATGTTTATCTCTTTACCTTGGACTGATTTAATAAGTTGTTAGTTATGAGCCATTTAGCTGCATAATAAAGTACGTTTTACTTTTCAATCCGAATTAATTGTTTTCATCTTGTAATTTTTTATTTATAACCTAATGCTATCTGTTGCATAATTGCTCTTGAACATTTACATGGTGGGAAAGTCACTGCCCAAACATACAATTTGTCTAATTGGGGACTGAATGGGGTGGCAGAAGACAGCATCTGTGTAGTTGATAAGCATGCCTGCAAAGCCTTCCTTGCCCAAGATAGGGATGTTCACAGAAGTTCCAGTAATGGTTTATAAAGCGCAACCTTAGTGTATGGTCAGTGCCCCCTTAAGCTGAGTTCCGAAGTGCATTCTCTGCTGCAGAAGGATGGTTGTTGTCTCAGTGGCTCCCTCACGAAGTGTGTTCAGTTCACAAGCACACGGAGCTGGCTGGGAGATGGCAGACGAGCCGCGTGCTGTAGTCTCTCCTTTCCGTCATGAGCCTCCGTTGGCGTGGGGAGTGGATGTTGTGGAAGGGCTGGGGGCTCACTGAGACTGGCTTCAGTATGATGTTCCTTGCAGTCCCTGTGTAGTTAAAGAGGATTAAGTTCATTTAGTAGATGGTTTAGATTAGGAGCACGTCAACTGCTGTAAATAATCACCACCTCGCACCCTGCCCCCCCCCAGTTCCTACAGAAAAAAGGCTAAGGTAAATAAGCTTCAGCAGTCTTAAATTAGCATTGGCAAGTGTATTTCTGCTCCCATCTCTCCTTGTGGACAGATCAGCATGGAAAGCAAACCAGGGGCATGGGAGGAGATCTGGGGAGGACACAGAGTGTCATTAGGAAGTAGATTTTTCTGTGTGCATCTGAGGGGCTTTGTGCATTCTACTTCATCGTTTATGGTAGGAAATGGTCCACATTCTGTAATGAGTAGCCCTTTCCATTGTCAACTGAACAAGTTGTCAGCACCCCATGCTATCACCCTGTGATGTGGCTGAAGTGAGAACCTTCAAAATTCCATAATTCTCTTAGAGGAGTACTGAGCTCAAGTCTGTGCAATTGCTTATTCCTTTGCAAAGGCAAAAGAAGTACTTTTTGTAATAACTCTATCACTCTTTGTGTGTGTCAGGAAAAAATCTATTATAGAAATAACAAATCGCTGATGGTACTATATTATATTGTAATTGAGCAGTAAATCAGGGCATTCTCTAGTGCTGTTTTAGTAACATTTGTACTTTTAAAGGGTTTCCAAATACTATTTGTTAATATTTCTGCATAATTATTTCTGTCTCTGCTGCACAGCTAAGAAACTTAAGAGATTGACTCTTAAATGGAAACAAAGTTTAAAACTTGACTTTAAATGACAGCCATAGAGGTTGAGCAGAGCAGCACTGTGTTCTCTGGTCTGTGATTGCGGTGGTTCTTTACTGCTGAAAAGAATAGAAGTATGCTAATTCACTTACTTAGATCTCTGAAGCCAACGAAACCAATTTAGTGTCACACCATGTCCATGCTGCATACTTTTGCTAGTTGCAAGCCCTCGTGCCAGGTGTGTCTTAGGAATTATTGTGAGTATGGACAAGGGGTGCTGATCTCTAACCATCAGGGTTACAGAGAGAACCCTCTGATCAAGGCCAGGTTGGATGGGCTTCTGAGCAACCTGCTCTAGTGAAAGGTGTCTGCATGTGACAGGGGTGTTGGAACTAGTGAATCTTGAAGGTCCTTTCCAACCCACACCATTCTATGATTCTGTTGATCTACTGACAGTGATGTGCTGCTTTGAAAAACAGTTTTCCAGACTAGGTTTTTTTTTCATTTTGAGATGTTTTTCTCAGTACACTTAAAACAAGCTAAAGGATCACTCATAATTTTGCTCTTCTTCTGTTCTGTTTTTATGCATTCTGAAACAGAACATGCTATACGTTTTAAAACTACTGAGTGGGTGTATTTCTACCTTAATTATTAGAAATGGTTACGTTTTGAAGTAGAAAAGCAGTCTTGCTGTTCTTGGTTCTTCCTGTTCATCTGTAAAGTTAATTTTATTTTGTTTTCTTTTTTTTCCAATGCAGAACTATGGTTTGGAAACAGAAAATCTAAAAACTCTTTCTCACAAACTGAATGCATCTGCCAAAAATCTGCAGAACTTCATTACTGGGAGGAGGAGGAGTGGTCACTATGATGGAAGGACCAGTCGCAAATTACCGAATGATTTTCTAACATCAGTAGTGGATCTGATTGGAGCAGCCAAAAGTCTTCTGGCTTGGTTGGACAGGTAAAATCTCCCAAATGTCTCACAGGTAACCAGATCATGCACATGCACAAGCCCCAAGTTCTTTACAAAATGTAATGTAGACACTGAATGAAAGCAGAACTCATTCACATGTTCTGAGGGGATGTTTGTACCAATTCTTTTTTTATGTCAGCCTGCAATTCAAATTAGCTTTTCAGTACAATACCTCCAAATGCCCTGTGACCCTACACTATACAGTAAAGCAACAGGATGACATCATTAGGTTATATATGTATTTTTTATTAATATATTGGAACACTTTAACCTGCATAAATCAGATTCATTGCTTTGATACTATCAAATTCACAAAACTGATCATACTTTTCATTACATGGGTGTCAGTATGATTCCAGAGTGTATGTGTGTACAAACATGCATGTTGTGATTTAGGTTTTTAAAATAGCAGTGAAATACTTTTGATATTCTAGAGGTGATAGGAACTGTTCTACACTTTTACCTCTGTTACCTAGGAAGTATGTGGGACCAGGACTGAAGTGCTCCCCTTTGCTAAATTTGTAATGACTTTTTTCTAATTATAACAAGAGTAATATGCAGGTAGTTAAGATGATCGTTGAAATTCCTAAAGTGGTTAAAATTAGTCTTTCTGTATGTCTTTATATAATGCATCACAATGAATTTTCGTCAGAGAAAATAAAATGCTTATCTTGATTTAAAGGTATATCTTACTTTGTATCCAGCAGCTGAAGTTTTGTTCACAGTTTGATCTTCGTGTAACTTTTAAAATCCAGCAGAATTACTTGGTTTTACTGCTGTGTCTTTTGTGTTTCATTTTTCTGAGGAAAACTGGCTTCTCTCTCATAAACGATTTCCATATGAATGGTTTAGGTGAGGCCTGAATCTTTTCCATGTCTTAAGCCGGACTGCAAACTCTTTGTTTTGTTCAGGAGATTGCAGCTATCATTGCTTCTTCTTTTCTACTCCCTTTCTAGTCTTTCCCCAAGTTTCAAACCCAGAGTACCTAAAGTTGGCTCCTAAATTTCTCTTTAGATATTTAGCATTAGTTGTGTAGAGAAGTAGTGCAATCTCATGGGAAGAGTTTAGTATGGAGACTTGAAAAATTGGGAGTATATTTTTAGTTCTGTCTCTAACCTGTTATTACTTGGAATACCTGTAAGGCTTCACTTTTTGTCCCTGCAAAATCATTTCTGGCAGAGAGCAGCATATCATACTGAGCTTTAAAATAGAAAGAACACTAGAAAAACATGTTCTTTTGCATAGATGGATCAGTTTTTGCCCCTTCTTTCTATTTAGAAATAATCTTGCTTGGTTTCTCGCTGGAACTGTGGTCCTGATTAAAGACTGTTAGTTACTAAGTCAAAGTTCTTTTTGGATTTTGATTGTTTGTTTGATGAGTTTTTGAGGGGTTTTTTTTATAGTCTGTTATTCAAAAGTAAATTTCATATATATATATGTATATACACACACATTTTTAACACATTGAAGAACAATGGTTTTTTTGCAACTTAATATGAATTTAATAATTGAAGTTCAGGAAGAAGGTAGTTTTTAATGCTAGAAAACATCTGCATCTGAGGACTGATGTGTCACTGTAGTACTTCCATGCTTTTGCGTTTAGCTGAAATGAAATGACAGCTGATCAGACCCAGGAATTCCACGAAGTTAAAAATGAGGGCAGTTATGGTGGTATCATGCTTTCAGCAATGCTGTCTTGAGTGTCCAAAGAAGGCTTCAGATTTCTAGGAAAGTCCTTTTGAAGATCTAAACACCTGGTTCTAAGAGATGTTTTCTGAAACATTTTAAGACTTTTCTGATTTATGAGCTCTGGGTATTTTGGTAAAGTTTGTTCTTCCTTGTTTGTGAAGACCCCAAATGAGGATGAAGGTAGGTCAATAGCTGCATTTTTCTCAGGAAGTGGGAACATCTGGAGATCAGTATGATTCTGCCTATTGTATACCTTCTAAGAAGGTATTGAGGCCACTAGGGGGAGATAGAAAGATTTTAAAAATTCATTACTAAAAGTAAGGAAGTTGGATTTAATTTTATTCTGCACACCTGTTACTATTAAATCTGGACTCCAAATCTTAGTTTTTTGGTTGTTTTCTAGTACCAGTTCTCTCTCTGGGTTGTGAGAGGGGAGAGCAAACCATTAGGACAAATGAAGTGGCTATTAGGATTGTCCATCCCATTTTAACACCCCTGCTAGGCTGCCCCTGTGCAGTGGTTTTCGAAGTCATGTCTGGAAAAAGCAGCTAGCAGCAGCTCCAACTTGCAGAGACTTGTGGTGATGTGGGTTTTATATGTAGGGAATGGTGACGACTCCATACAGGTTGTGCTTCACTTATTGCTGAGTGCTCTGTTCATGATGTTCCTGTGGGACACTTAAAATATTAAAGGACTTTGTGTAGGCCTGGCACAATTATCTAAAGGAGTGTGAGAGTTGTGATTTGCTGAGCTACTTTCACTGTAGCTGTTGCAGTGCCACTGTGCAGGGCTGATCCAAGGACACTCTTTGTTCCAGGTCTTTGCCGGGAGCAGTCCTACTTCCAGATGTATGTCAGAAAATGAGTTTTACTAAAAATTAGGGTAGCTTTTATTGCCAGGCTTTAGAAGTCTTTTGGTTTAGTTTCATTTACGAGGTAGAAAACTTAGTAGAGAATTCTATTTTCAAAAGAAGTTGGCTGATGATTTTGAGGAGCATGAAATAACTCTCCAATAACATCCTGTAAGGAAACTGTCATCACACTGATACATTCTAGTCTAATTTTAACTTTCTGTTACCTTCTCAGCCCACAAAATGTATCCTCTCTTTCAGAAGACTTCATAGCTTAATAACCTTTTGTTTTATACTGTCTCCCTAATCTTAAAATTCTTCTAAGTGAATTTCCTGACAAGATTGGTACTTTCTTGAAAAACCGTGAGTCTTTTGTGAAAGGATGATGTGTTTCTACTTGATGCTTAACGTAGTTTAGACTGATGGAAAACTGCACGTTAGGCTATAGCAACAAACTACTTACCTGATGTTCAAAGCAACTTGGCATTGAAATATCTTGTGTGATGCTTCTCAGGAATTACAGTCAATCAGGTCACCTAGACTTCCAGATAAATCACTGGTGTTCTGTTCAGTCTTTACTCCTGTAATTCATGAAGGTTGTATTCTTTGGAATAGTAATATATGTCACCTTTCTTTATCCTTCTTCTTTGATGTGTCAGGTTCCTGGAAATTCTTTTGCCTTTTGTAGGGCTAATGCACTCCATCCTGGTGAGGAATTTTTAAAAATGTATAATTAAATTAGGATTACTGTTTTAAATTCACTATTGTGGATTTGCAGTATGAATGTGTTGCAGTTTTGTGGCATAAAGCTATTCCTAGCCTCATAAATTTTTTTTTTCTGTGCACTAGTATATCCAGTAGTATCTGCACATTTAATTGGAATTGAAATTAGACATACTTATTTCTGTTAATCCTGGGTAAGGTTTTGTTCTTAGAGCACACATTTACAGTCCACCTTAAAAACACTTCGTAAAATGTTGCTTTGTGTGTGGATGTGTTGGTTTTCACTGCCTCTGCAATTTCTGAATTATATATACATTACCCATCCATGGCTTTCTTGATCTAAAAACAACATGAACACTCCAAGAATTTTGAGAGCCAAGCTTGTTTTCGTCTTTAACAAAATTTTGTTAGGATTTTACCGTGTTACTTGCATCTTCAGTGACACCAGTGAAAACTTCCCAGTTTTTGTCCAGAGGCAAGCATAAACTGAAAAGCGATGATATCATAGGGATCCCAGAAAATTCTTCTGAGCCCCAAGTTTAGAGCATTTAGCAGTGCTTATAAGTAGCTTTTTCTCTGGTTAGGACACAGCCAGGTCTTGTACTGTACTCCCAGCTCTTTCCTTTTCTACTTATTTGCTGATACCTGTTGGTTGTAGTACTGAAATTGCGATGAGTCCTGAATGAAGGGTGCTCAGATTCATGCAATGCATTTTCTCCCAGAGCTTAGCAGACCACCTGATGGGCAGACAGAAGGCAGAAGCTTCTGATCTTCTTCAGAAGCTGGCACAACTTTGAGTGTTGAGTTTGTCTCCTAGTGAGTCAGAAGCTGCTGCAAAGTGAAGACAGCCTTGGGAGCAAAAGGATTTTACAAATCCTTTAAGCACCTCATTGTTCTTCTTCAAGTCCCACTGTAGTCATATGTTTTTCTTTCATGAGACAGCTGGATTTAACAGGTATAGTTCATTGCTATTGTCTTGACTGGGAAGAACTGTAATGCTCTTTGTGGAACAGGAAGGATCCTGAGCAAACCTGAACTGAGGTGACATTTGGTGGCAGCTTCATGAGCTCTGTCTCTTCCCATTTCTGTTTCTCTCCTTGCTCTGCCAGCACAAATTTCTGGTAATGTCATCTTCCACATTGTTCCTGGTTTGATATTTTGGCTTCATTCACCTCCACCACACTTTGGTTGTCTTTGCCAACCAAAATCCCTGGAAATCTGTATTTTCAGCAGATTGCACTAAGCAAGAAAAGAATTCTTAGTTGTGCTTCTGGGCTTCTTCCTGTCTCCTCTAGTGTTTGGGCCATGTTACCTGAAGGAAGGACTCCTTATGCCATATATGTTATGCAGCATCAAAAGAATATGTAGGATCTTAGCAATAGGACTAATATCTGTACAAACTATAAACGCAGGCTTAGAAAATAGAAGGAGAATAGAGGAAGGATTGGTTGGTTTTAGGGCTTTACATGAGTCCTCATTAAAGAGACATTAAGATGATGTGGTAGTTTCTTTTTCTCTTAAGAATTTAAGAAAATACAGTCAACTTCCATGAGATAACTACTACAACATTTTGTGTCTGTTGTTGTGTCACAGATTTTAATGATCATGAATTAGGATTTGTCAAGCACCACTGGATTTTTTTAGTGTACTGTTTGACTCAGCCATCTGTGTGGGCAGAGATTCAATATGTCTTTCACAGCAACTCTGCTGTAGCTCTTGTTTTTCACACTAGCACTATCCCCTTTTTGGACACAAAAAACTTAAAACTGCTGCTGCAGATCACACTGCAGTCTAAGTAGGAGGAACAAAGAGATTTTGTGGAGAGAGATTTCTGTATTCAAGACTTTCAGTGCTGTGGCCAGAGAAAAGCTAGCAGGCTGACAAATGTGCATCAGTCTGATTAATTTACCACTGCTGTCTGGACACTTGATACATGGACAAAATGGAACAAGAAGATGAACAAAAAACCTAACTGTAAATAGAAATTGTTGGTTATATAAAATATATGGGTAAAATTGCTGACAGAAGTGACAAAATATAAAATTTCAGAGTAAAAGGCCTTTTTGGCATGTCTAGGTCTGCTTTTAGGGTCATTCCCAGGGTGG
The DNA here is from genome assembly GCA_013397775.1 of Eulacestoma nigropectus. NCBI lineage: Eukaryota > Metazoa > Chordata > Aves > Passeriformes > Eulacestoma > Eulacestoma nigropectus. The sequence goes on from VZTE01003366.1 coordinate 81,037, forward strand.
TGGGGTGTAATCCTGTAACTTCTAAACCCCAGGTGGGCAAATTATTTTGGTACCGGCGTGAATTGCTACAATTCTACGAAGCACTTATATCTATACATAAATCCTACTAAATAAGGGTAAAATCTGTGCCTGCAGTTAAGGACATTTGAATGCTTCAGTGGTTGACAGCAGAGCAGGATCTCCAAGCCTTGCACCATGGGCTTGTTTTGGTGATGCTTTGATGCGTCAGAGAAGTGCAGCCTGCAATGATGTAAGTGCTCTTTGTTTATGACTGAGCAATTCAAGGTGTTCAGGTTTAGCACACCCTTTAAGTCTGCATTGTATTGAAAGCATTGTAGTAGGAGAACACATTCCCCATTCCAAAATGGATATCCCTCTTTTCACCATGGTGACATACTCAATGCATACATTTTCTTCCACTGTAGGCAGAATGTGTTGAGCTGGGTTTCTTTGCGTCATTATTTTTGGTGAATGAGCCTTGGTGATGTTTATGGTGTGACTATTTTGTAGTTTTAAGTAAAGACTAGCATTGTTTGTAAGCCCATAACTTCTTACTTACAAAGAAAGTGTTACTGGTTTAGAGTCTCCTTTATAAGAGACTTCATACAGTCCTGTTAGCTGTGCTTGGTTGTTGATTGTCCTGACAGGGTGAATCTGCTTTACACACGAGGTGGTGGGAGTAAACAAATGAAAACCCAAGCAAAAAGAAGCAAAAGACAGACTTCAGCAATTCTCTACTCACCGAACAAATACTGCACTATCTGTCAATTGGTTTTTAGTCTTAAACCTTTGAATCTTGTTTCCTTTATGCATTTCTCTTTAAGCTGCTTTGAATGGTATGCCAAACCTGTGAGTAAGTGCTGCCTCAGAATGCTGTGGTACCTAACTGTATTGTGCTCCTGGAGCAGCTGTAATTGTTTAATAGAGCACTCATTTAAAGAATTCCTTTATCCAGTGTGAATTTTACTGCATTCTTCCCTGATTCTGTATAAAGCAGTTCCATTAGAAATATAGATGAAATGTTTCATGAAAGCCTAAAACTATGAATCTTAGATGGCTCAGGCACAGTGTATATGCAACAGTATTGTGCATTCAGATGTTTGTTTGAGCTTAATATGTTGTGCTTGAAGGCTGAGTTATGTTGCTGCTTTGGTTGCCTCTCCCTTTGAAAGATTTTGGACTATTATGTTTAATCAAAAGGCTCAGGATGTTTTCCCTTGTTAGGATGCTAAAATAAGTATGATATTGGTTTTAAAGCCCTCACAATATCTATTGTTATCTCTGTATTACAACTAGTGGTGAAATATGATGAATTTTTGAGTGATGTTTTTACTAACGGCAGTCTTTATTTGTCCAAATTGCAACTTTTTAAAGTGAAATTGTTATTTCTGTGTATCATTTTCCCTTAACTCAATGTTAAAAGAAGAAGAGAGATGAGGAGGCTAAAGCGGATGAAGACAAAAAAGTTGATAATGTAGAAATACTGAGTGTATGCATCTCCTTCACAAATTTGTAATTGTTTTTGAAGGATTTTTCTTCATGTGCAATCGGTAGTTGTGAATATTAATAGCTGTTGAATTGTATTATTTCTTAATTGTGTGATGGAATTAACTGTGCTGTATTAATGTGGCTGGTTTTTCTACCCGTCCTTCAGGGTGGTTTAATTAATGAATGTTTGATAATATAATATTTTTTTTTTCATTCTGAAAGATGCTGATACTGCTAAAAATGTTAATTAGGTCTCAATTCATAAAAGTGTACACACATGCACGTGTGTTGCAGCCTACATTACACGTGCATAAACAAATTCACATTTCAGAGATGTTAGATTATTTATGTCAAATGCTGGTTTTAAAAAGTGTGAAAAGAACCAGTAGCTCTGTTGTGCCTTGTCTTAGGAAAACCTTGTGTCCTATAGATCAGGGTATTGAAGTTGATTGACTTCAATGTTTTAAAAAAAAAAAAAGTAAGCACCAATGTTTTTTTTCTCTGTGGATGAGGTGTTTCGAAGCTCTTCATCTTGCCCTGGTGTCTCATAAGGTGAAGGTTCACAGTGTGAGTTTGCACAGTGGAAAAATTTAGAGGTTCCCGCTTTTCCACCTGTATTCATGGTCACAAAATGTATACAGACTTAATTATCCTTGAAACCTGTTACCCACTCATTTGTGAAAATGGTTTGAAAATGACTAATGGCTTCAAGTGTTGGAAAGGAGAACGATGGAGAAAATGTGGGACTAAAGGCAAAAACACCCTGCATTTGTTTGCAGAAGCATTCATGTGATTGTGTAAATTTATTTTCCTTAAGCTATCAGGTGTAGAAGGGCTAGACAAGGATTGAAAAGGGAAAACCTCCAGCAGTGGTTTGGAAGGAGAAATGAGTGGAAAGGGCATGTGGTCAGGTAGGTGTGCTGTGGAGCTACAAAGGTGTTTTCATGTGGATATTGCAAAGAAAATCACAATTTTGAAGGAAGAATGAATGAATTACAAGAGAAACAGTAAAAAGGTTCCACAAAGAGAGAAATGTGTGTTGGAAGTGTCTTGAAAATGACTAAGAGAGGTGAGACAATGAGACACTGAGATCAATGTCACAGCAGGAAGTGGGGCAACATGTGGCCCCAGTCCAAGGCAGTTCTTTAGTTCTTGTTTAACTTTAAAAGCACTGAATTGGACAGTACACATATTGAAAATTGCAGTTTTTTTCTCAGGGAGTTTTCTTCTCTGGACCTGTATGACCTGAAGGTCCAAGGGACTGTGAAAAATGTGGCTTTGAAAGAAAAGCGTAGAAATTGAAGGTGATAGAAATGGCTCTGCCAAGCCAAGAAATTTTTTTTAAGTAGAGAGAAGTGGTCTGATTAAACAGGGAATTTCTTATACTTAGTATGTGCCTTGAGGAGGAAGGTGTTTTAGCAGCCAGCTGAAGTTATAGTATGTGTAGGCTTTATTTGCATTTATACAAGTTGGTTCACCTATTCACAGTCAATAATATTGTGCTGTATTAAAATTATAAACGAGTATATTACCAATGAAGAGATTTTTTGTCAGATTGGTGCTTTACACCGTGTCTTGTATGAAATCCAGTCAGTGATCCTACAGAGAAGTTTCTGTTGATATTTTGATTGAAAGTGCTGCCGTGTTACGCTAAGTCTTTCTGGACTTCGCTGAAGTTGAGGCTTGGGATGGAATACCAAAAATGCATTTCCTTTGGAGGCCCTTACCATTTCTCCAGCTGCTTTTGTGGTAGTGGCTGTGTAATTGTGCATGCAGGTTGCCTCCAGGGATGTGGTCTGAAATGGGAAGGGGGAGAAAAGGGAATTGCAGTTTTACTGGTCCAGTTTGCAGAAAATACCCCAGAGAAACATCTGCAGAAACTGATGCGAGGGAGTTGGTTTATAAGCTACAGAGACCTACAGAGGAGGCAACTGGAGGATACCTTAGGTTTTCTGCAGGAGCAAAGTTTATATGAAACATGGACCTGTCTCCTTATCTTTCTAAGTTGTGAAGCAGTTCTCAAAATCTTACATCTTAGTTATTGATTTTTAATAGTCTTCTCCCTCCTGCTGACACCCTTGCTGCCTGCTGGACATGCTGTTGCCAGTAAGTCTTCACTGTGATAACTTAAATGTAACTAAGATGAGTAATGTCTCAGTCCCTTTGCCTGTTCTTTAATGTCAGCAAAGTTTATTTGGGGCATTTCTAATGATCTTCACTAAGAGTAATGATGGTAAAAATACCGTTATTTTCCTCATGAACCGTGAAACCAAACTAAATTACAAAAGTATGAGGGAAGATGATGCGGTATTAGAAGCTAAAGTCTACTGTGTGATTTTGTTTAGAGAAATGCTGGAGGCTTTGAAATGTCAAATAGATTGCAGTTGTGTAATTTCAGGATCAAATTATATTAACACCCATACTTAAAGTAAAATAATACCATTTGCTGGTTTGATTCCGTTCATCTTCAATAAAAGTAAGCTCCTAAATGAGCATGACCTTTTTAAATCAAGGTTTCAGGTAGATTTCAGAACCCCAACAGTTACAATTATGGAGGGAAAAATCAGTGTTTTTGTACATCTTGACTAATGTACTTCTTTAAAAGCAATTATCATAGAATCACAGAATATGTTGAGTTGGAAGGGACCCATCAGGATCATTGAGTCCAACTCCCAGTCCAACTCCCAGCCTTGCACAGGACACCCCAAGAATGATGCCATGTGCCTGAAAGCATTGTCCAAATGAACTGAGTTCTTGAACTCAGTTATGGTTCATAACCAAGCGATTCAATTACCTTTCATTCTTCAGTATGCTCGTATATCTCCTAAACTTCAGAAATAATCTATGGGTGTGTCTGTGGGTTGGCCTGCTGTAATGTGTACCTGCTGTACAGTTGTCATATGCTGCAGAAAACTTGGACTCTGAATTGTGAGTGTATATCTGTGTCCAATAACTTTCGTAAGGTACCTTTTGGAACTTACCTTAGCTTCCAATGTTTGTACTTTCATTTTAAAAGAATGTTCTGGTTTTCTCTTTAGAAAATACAGGCAGAAAGTGTATGTCATTGCGTGATGTCTTATATAAAATTAAAACTGCTAGACTTGATTATGCACCTCAGAGTTAATTCTGTCTTATGAACCATCGGGGCTGGGTTGCGAGCCCTGGAGAAGAAAGCATGAGATGAAACCAGCAGAGATGGGGGAGTTCACATGGGGTTGTTAATGGACAATTCCAAATCTGCCTGCACTAAAATATCAGTAATTCTGTGTTTAGATTACTGTAATTTAGAAACCTGTTAGTACCAGTAGAACTGTATTTACAGCTATCATTTGAACTTGCTTATAGCAAAGTTCTATGTACTGGAAATTTGTCTGGGCTTAAATAAGCAAGGCATAATACCAAGCAGTACTGTAAAACTCTTCAAGGTATATACAACTACGTGTGAAGTGATGAAAGAGGGCAGTGGGGGAAGGGATTAGTCACCCATCCTAATTTAAAGACACCACACTACCACCTTTTTTTTTGTTTGTTTTAAATGTTTGAAGCAGGTATACTAGGGACAAATGCTGTCTTTGTGATACTAATAATGCCCATAAAAACCTCATTTGCAACACTGATAAAGTGAAGCTCTTGACTCTTCTTAGAGAAAATACCAGTCCTGCCTAGTGTTTGGCTACTTCTTGAATAAAGAATATAGGTCATATACATGAGTTTATAGATGGAGAGGCTTGCAGTACAGAAGTCAGATGACTGCCAGCTTCACTAACCAAATACATTTTAGCAGTGCCTCTAGAAAGCAAGTAAGCTTCCAGGTAGGCAAGCTTTTAAACTTCCTAATGTGAAGTTTTAAGGTATAGGATACATGTAGGTAAAGTCTGTAAATGTTGGATTACGTTGTTCATTTCACTGAGCAGTTCTGACTAGCATAGGGTGTGAGCACATTGGGGCATGCTTCCAGTTTAGGCTTTGCAGATGCTTCTTAGTATTGATGCATCGCTGGCTTTAAATGCTGTTTCCTCCTCTAGATAAAGATTTTACTTATTCTGAGTCCATCTAGTACTTCCACCAGATACTAGATCAAATCCCAAAAATCGCGGTGAATCAGGCAAAAGCTTCTCTGATCTGATTCACATCTGGATACCATTCATATCACAGGAGGAAGCAGTACCTCTGGTTGCCTTTATAAGGGTATTCCCAAACCAATGCAGAAGGCCAACTGGGCTTCTTCTGGGGGAGTAAAGGCTGTCCAGAGGTAAACTGTTAGAAATAATGCTTTTAAAAATGGAATTTCTTGAAGAGGAACTTAAAAACTGCAAGTGGATATATGCTAGTGCTATTCAACTTTTTTCTTTTTTTTTCTTTTTTTTTTTTAGATCACCTTTTGCTGCTGTCACAGATTACTCAGTAACAAGAAATAATGTCATACAGCTCTGTCTGGAACTAACAACAATAGTACAACAGGTATGAGACAGTCTGCTTAGCAGTTTATTTTTTCCTGAACTGTAAATGGCTGTTACCTTCTTCCCACAATTTTGTTTTACATTGGCTATATCATTGTCCAACCAAAATAAGGGAATACTAGTACTTAGTAAATGCTTTTTAAAAATTCTGTTGTCTGGTTTTATAGTACTAGTTTGTGTTGTGCTGTGTATATGGCTCTGCATATCTCAGCAGTAATGTTCGTCTTGGGTTCTCTAGTATAATATCATCATTATAAAATTGAGATATCTACTTGATAATTTGCATATTTAATTTCTTTCATTTTGTCTTTAATTTTTAATTACCTGTCTGGTTCAAAACATCTGTTTATAATGGACTTTAGTAATCTGCTCTTTTATACAGTTCATATCATCTAGACACCTGTTAAGATGACACACGTTCCCATGGGGGGGTTAGAATATTTTGAATGCATTTTTGTACATTGTCCCCTCAAGAAATCCAGAAGTAGTTACTGAGAAATACTTCTTTAATGAGCTTCATTTGAGAGCGCAAACCTGAGCACCTTCCCCACCCTTCTGTGTGTGGGTTAGGTCTGTGTCTGTGTTTGTGTGTTGTTCTGCTGAAATGTCAAGTCTCTTCACTGCCAAGCAGAAGTTTGAGGGATTGTTTGCACTTGAGAAGGCAGAGTGGAGAAAAAGGGCAAGAGTGGGCTAGGTAGGAGCACTGAGGAGACTTTTTCTGGTTTTCACAAGCATCACTCCAAACTAAGAACTAAACTTCTGACCCAGCTGTCCAGACTGGTAATTTTCCACAGTAGCTGTGCATCACTGTCTTTAGATAGTTTTTAGATGAGGGAAAGAGCCACCTGTTGCTTTTTCATGTGTCCCCTATTAGTGAGAAGGTGGGTAAAGTAGCAACCACTGCAGTATTTCCCAGGATTTAGCTCGATATCAGTTAATCTTACAAATTCATCCCTATCCATGATACCATAATTCACTATAGCGTAGGTTGATATTTCTCTTTGTATATTTTTCAGTGTGAATGAGAGTAAATGCTACTATTTAACACCTTTGGAGCACCTCATTTTTACCTTCTCAAAAAATGACATAATTCTGCAATCAGGAAGCAGTCTGTGAATCCATACTTTGAAGTCAAAAGGAGCATTTATGTACCCAGATTTAAGCGTGTACTGAAATTGAATTGGGCTGTAGTCAGAAGAATGATAAGGAAAAATTCCATTAGTACTCTTGAACACATGTGGTTTGAGCTCTACTTAGAGCAGATGCATTCCAATGTAGCATTTCAGAATGTCTTAGCTGATATTTTTTTATATGATCACTGAACACACTCAGAATCCTCATTGTGCTTTCTTAAGGATGTAAATTGAATCTTTCAGTATCACCTCATCAGGTGTTTTTTCTCAGAATCTTGTTTTCTTTTGTATGCAAAGTATTTTATAGTACTTTACTAGCTTAAATTTTTTTTGGCAAAAGATATACAGAAGGCAATGTTACGGTTTTTCTTTTTAACAGTAGTAAAAAGCTTTCTATAATGCTTAAAGGTATATAAAAGGTATATCGTCTGTACATTTTTTAATATCTTTGAATTTTTTTAAGACTTTTATAAAATTTAAAAATAGAACTTCAGTAGCTGAGTTCCATTAGGATTTTTTTGCATTGTTTAAGTTACAGTCAATGTTCAGATTTATTAACCAAAGCCAAAAAAATGTTTCTTTAGTCAAGATGAAGAATAAAAAGCTCTAAACTTAAGATGGTTTGCTTGAATTATTTTGCACATTTTGAAGCTAATTGTAATATCATGTTTCTTCATAGAGTTAAATGATCTTGAGTTGTGTCCCCCTCATTGTCAGAGCTAAATGGATAACGAAGCAGAATGACAGTATTGCATCACTCTTATAAGTATGAAGTCTAAGAAAACCTATTGAGTGTCTATGTTTTAACCTATAAATAATTAGAAAAGTTGGAGTTAGAGACAGACTTCGGAATAAAATGTGGGAAGACACATAATTTGTTTTAACCATTAAATTTTCTATGTGTGTTGCACATTGCCCAAGGCCTGACAGGCCAGTGTGCAGTGGATATTTGCCAGTGAGAGCAGTCCCTCAGAGCACTGTAAGTTATTACTGTAGCTTGCACTAATCATCTGCTTCTATGCAGCTGCTTTATTTTGGCTTAGGTATTTTTTTCTCCCCCTTAAGATTTTAGGATATTGTTTCACAGCCTCTTCCTGCACATTTTGACTCTTAATACTGTTCTCTTTGCTGATGGCTTCTTTAATCCAGGGCTTGTATTCTTGTTCATTTTTATAATAAACTCTTTCCTTGCAGCAGAAAACTGGAAGGAAAAAAACAAAGGATTTAAATAACAAACAAATCCATGAGACTATTATGATTTTTGCTACCATTTCCTTGCACTCTTTCTCCTACACAAATCTGCCTCTGTTGGAATTGAAGGCTGAGCATTATCTGTACTTTGTTTCCTCTGCAATGCATAAAAAAGGCCTGTTCTTTTTTTGATGGTACAAGATAGATGTTAAAGGGCTATGGGTGAACAGGTTGGGGGGTGTGTGTGTGAGATTTGTTTTGGGTTGTGCTTTGTTCCCATTTGGATCATTTGTGAATTTATATTTGTGTTGACAGAATTGTTCCAGTCACAAATGCGTATCAGGAAGAACATGAGAGACTGTCTTGATGGTGTTCTTGAAAGTCTTGCTGTTGACTTAGTTGGGTTATTCAGCTTCAGAGGGTGCCAAGAACTGGTCCTTTTATGTGTGCTCATTTTGGTTTAGAAAGGTAGCAGTAGCTATGCTGATAACTTTAAAGAACAGAAGATTTCTTGCTTTCTTAGGCAATCTGTAGGTAGCTTTTATTATCATTCTCAATGCTCTTATTCTTCAGGTATTCATTAGGGTTTCACTAAAGAAGCTCTCTTCTTTAGAATTAAAACTGTGGAAATCTTGGGAATATCTGAAAAGTCTAATTTTATATTGACTTTGTAAGTTACCAGACAGTTACAGAAAGCTTTGCTGCTCTACACACTATTTCTTTTTCTTTAATAGTGATCATTAGTAGCCCTCATCACGTTTTTTTACTTTCCTTAATCAGCTTTCACGATGATTTGCGGTGTTTATTTAGTTTTAAAACCACTGATGTTTATCTTGCATCTTTAGGGTCTTGTGGGATTTACTCAGGAATATGCTTCAGTAGAAGCATAGCTGTAGGCCTGTAAATGCCTAGAAAAGCTTCACTGCATTTAGTTCTCTGCCTAAACACCTCTTCCAAGAGCTGTGGTGGAAGCAATGCTGTGTAACCGGGGAGGAGATGGAGATGTCAGTCACTTGGCTGGCATGAATCTGTCTTGCTTTGTTGTCACAGAGCACACTTCTGACATCAGCTGTCTCACAGCAACTTTTGGAGGTAACCTCAGATTTTGGATGACATGGGGTGAGAACCTGAGTGATGCAATTTGGGAGGTGGCAGCCAGGATGGAAGATAGCAAAGAGAGACCAGCATAATCCTACACAAATACACTGTCTGGACATTATAGGCACCTGTGATTTTGAGCTAAAAGCTGTGCTATAGAGCACACAGAAGTGCTCTTTGCACTGCTTCAGCTGAGGGGTTTGGAACTTTTTTCCCATTTAAAGGCATTTGAGATACAAAGAAGAAAGCGTCCATATATCCCTTGATCAATGGATGCACTTCGTATGCCAGGGGATATTTTTGTTGGGCTTTTAGCCATGGCTGTTTTTCAGTTAAAAGGTATTGAAAAGGATAACAAATTATTTATTGAGCAACGCAGTATTTTTTATATCATTATGGGTTTTGTAATCACATGGCTGTAACTCAAAAGAGGGATGTTTCAAATATAAATTCACTGAGAAATCTAAGTTCAGACTTGGTTTCCAGTTAAATGGATAAAATGGAAATTTACCTTCTTAGCTCCCCTGCTCTGACTCAGAATCCAAGTGCAGTGATAAAAAGTAGTTCTATTCATTTTTTAAGGACAACATCAAATACATGAATGAAGAAGAATAATTAATAACCTGAGTACCATTCTTACAAGTTATCTGTCATATAATCTTTTCTATCACAATTCCTCACTTTTGTTTTTAAGTCCTAATTATTAAGGACTTTAAGGACTCACTAAATATAGCTTAAAATTTTTAAATTTCAGGTCATACCAAGTTGCTAATTACCTCAGGAATCTTTAGCTAATAAAATGGTTTTAATAGTTTAGTGATGTGAATCTTTGATTAGATCATCGTTAAAGCTGCTTTGTGCCTCTAGATTGTAGGGATTTTCAAAGCAACGTGTGTTTGCTGGAAACAGTTGCATATTAAATTTTAAAGTTTTTAATCTAAATTTTTAGCATTATTCCTTCCACCCCAACTTTATTACCAAATGCTTGCAGAAAAAACTTTGTTAGCCTACTGTGGTAATAATCCCTTCCTTCCTCCGTTGTTTAGATAAAAGCAGTTCATGACATGGAATCCACGTTCTTGAAGTTTTTTATATATATGCATAGTACAGTGTTTATATGAAACACCCATTTTTTGATAAGTGTTCAAGTAAGGGGTAAATGTTCAAGTAGGTAGCTAGATAGATATGGGGGAAAGTTAGAACCAAATAGCTCCCCTTGAAAACAAATCCCAGGCAATATCTGCCTATATATATATACGAAATCAAAAGGGTCTTCATATGAGAGTATTAGAACTCATTGTAAGTAATGCTGACAGGAATTCAGACTCATCTTGTATCCTTCAACTGCTGCTCTTATGCAAGATTTTCTGTTGTATAGGTTTCAAAGCAGCTCTTAGTAGTGGTGTGTCAGGATACATATTGTTCTGTGCAGTTGTTTTCTTCACTTTTAAAAGTCAATGTGTAATGCATGTAATGTATATATAGTCAAAAATAGAAACTGAAGGATTGTGGGAAGCATGAAACTGTTGTTTGTTTACAAGAAGCTATATCAAAGTAGTTTAAATTTATGCTCTTTAGCTCTTTTCTCTTTTTCCTAGTAGAATAGCTTATTTCTCTTAAAGCACAATTTTATGGAAAATTTCAGATGTAATGTAAAAAGTACCTAAGGTACCTAGCATTGATGCCCTTTTCTGATTCTGGTAGTTTGTTTCTGCTATTTGATTATACGGATTTTTTTTCCCTTGAAATAGATTACTTGTATATATATTCTCTTTTGATTTAAGTTTTGAAGTGCTTTTTGGAATGGAATTAGGCATGGAATAGCTCAAAGATTAAAATGTCAGTAATGGTCTACCGGGATGAACCACTACTAGAACTAATTTGATGACTCATTAGTTGTCATCGAGATAGTTGCTGTAAAGAGGTATGGAGTTTTCTTCCTAAAATTGTGTAGTGCTGTGTATATCTATGATGTGACATTTTCAAAGTAGCTACCACCCTGTAAAGCCTTGTGAATTTGTTTTCTTTTCCATTCCCAGAGAAAGTAATTTCTTTTCCTAGTGGATGGAAGGGAAAAAAACAAAAAAAAACAAAAAAAAAAACAAACTAAACCAAAGACTGAAAAGCACCGAAATACTCAAGGTTGCTTAGTATGTAAAATACTTAGTGACCAGAAAGCAAAAATGAGTTGGTGTTGGCTAGTTCGGTTATTTTTAGGCTTTTTTTGTTTGCTTGCTTTTCTTCCAGATTAATGATTGACAGTCTCTGAACATGGGGGAAAAATGAAACACAAAGCAGAATAATTTGTGAAAAAATTGTGAAATTTTTGACAGGGCATTTGCTGGTAAACCTATGCAGCTGTTCAGTTTTTCCAAGAAAAGGAGCCTGAGTGGGTCAAGGTGACAGTGAAGGAGTTCAGGGACTATTCGCCCACTCATAGAACCACGTGCAGAAAGTAGCAGAAAGTTGGTGGAAGCTGAGATAAAGTGTAGACAGGAGAGAAAATGTGGTTTCGTATCTCATGTTTCCTTTAAACAAAAGCTTTTTATATTAGACTGATGTGGGCACTGTGTCTGTGCACGCTGAGTGGCATCACAGTCTCCATCTTAGTGTGTAATTCTTTATAAATGGTAAACTTAATGATTAATGATGAAGTATTGAGATTGTGTTGGTCATATCAGTAGATGTGAAGACCAAGACTCTGCATTTCTTTCACTTTGGAAACTGATCCCCTTTCCCAGAGACGGGATAGTCTCTGTAACCAGGTACAGTGAAGCAGGATTCCAGTTCAGTATAGAGAGTTACAGAAACCATGTGTTGCTAAGTAGCTAGTAAAAGCCTTAAGCATAAATATGTGTAGTGTCTGTCTTTATTTCAGGAATGTGTGTGTGTTTGTTTGCTTAAATCCATTACAATTACATACATTTCAGATGATCCAATATGAAATGTTCAAGTTGTAGCTGAGACTGGAATGCCATCTACCTAAATATTATTCCTTTTTTGCAGTGCAATTAATTTCATTTCTTCTGTTGGCAAAATAACCACTTAGACAAATATAAAACATGAAATATTTTGCTGCAGTTGTGTTTTTTAAACCAGAATTATTTCTCGTGACAGTACTAGAGGGAAAGCAGAACTGAAAAATTAAAAAGTTATTTACCTCTAAATGGTCTTGGAAGTGACATTGAAAACTTAAGAACTGCACAACACATTGTGCTACAAGCTCTAGTCAATAATAAGCTCAAGCATGTCAATAATAAAATATGTAGTTTTGAATGCATGAGGCATATTTAGAGGTGTGGGAGAAAAAAAGTGGTTTGACTTCTTTTTTTTATCCTTGGATGGATGATTTTTTTCCTCAATTCCAATCTCTCATCTGTTGATAGTTTCAGTGGGGTTTTTTTTTTACCTGCTGAGATGACATCAAGTAGAGAAATCATCTGAGGAGCTGAAATTTGACTTTGACCATGTAAGCACTTAGATTTTGCAGGGTATATGAGCAAGTATCAGTGATTTTAGTTGGTGCTGAAATACTGGCTGTGGTTTCTGACTAAATGGTTTACTGGCTCATTTTAGAAACAAGGAAGAGGTGTAACTCTCTACATACAAGGTAAGAATTAATGTGACCGGATCCCTAGGGAAAGCAACATGATGTCTTCTACAGAAGGGAGAAATAATTGGAAATGGAAAATTACTTTGGAAAGATAGAATAAAAGAGCTTAGTGTACCCATTGCATCTCTCTTAATCCAGCAAGCAATTTTTCCCAGTAGTTGCTTGATCTGTGGGTGATTTATGTAAGTTGTATTAAATTTCTACATGAAGTATTCTGTTACTATGGTGATAGGTGCCACTCCACACAGATTGTTTAAATAAAATTAAAGCAATTCTTTGTAGTCAGTAAGCTGGCTGTTAATTGCTGTTAGTTTGTACACGAGGGTTATGAACTTAGAGTCCTGAAGGTTTATTGCATTTTCAGGGAAAGGCTCTAAACTTTTAGAAGTATTTGTGTAGGTTGCATAAGAAATGTCCTTTTTTGTAGCATATTTAGTAGCTTACATTTGTATTTTACCAATAGAGATTTTTTCCTTCTCTTATTACTATGATGCCTGCTCACTATTCTGCTTTCTCCCATCTCTCTCAGTTCTTATGCTCATTACCAATGTGGGAGGACAGAGTGGGTTCTGCAGGTTCAGATGAGTTCTGGCTTCAGTGTGGAGGGGAAGGGAATTATAATAGAATGAGGATGCCATAGACTCAGTGGCAAGAAACTGCAGGAATTGAATAACTGTAGCATAAGTGAGAAAGAAAGCAAATATTTCTGAACGGCAGTGGGAATAAAATCGACAGGATTTGTGTGGGAAGCAAAGAGGAGTTGAAAATGGCACCCAGGTTGTGAGCTTGTGGGACATAAGGTGGTGGAGCTGTTGACAGAGATAGGGAAAGAAAGGGGGAAGAGAGAGCATTTGGGAAGAAACGTGATTTCAGCTTTTCAGCATACTGTGTTAGGGCTGGTGGCAAATATCCAGAAGGAGATTCTGAACTGCATATGTGAACAGAAGGGATGAGAGATCTGTGACTCATCCGCACAGAGATGATGATTAAAGCAGCATGATTTTAGGCGGCTGCTGAGCAATAGGGAAGAGGTTGCAGAAAAGGGGAGAGTTGAGGATAGAGCTCCCTGGGACTGTCGCAGTTGAAACAGCCATGATGGGAGACTTTTCTGAGCAGCCCAGTGGAAAGAAAGTCATGGAAAGGGCATATTTTGGGATGGCTACTTAGAAATACAGTGCAGATTTTGACAATGTCTGTGTAACTTTAAAAATTAATTTTGTGTGGCAGCAGCCAAGGGTTACCTGTGCAAGCACTGGGTGGTGCATAGCTTAGAGGAGCTTGTTATTGCATTTTAGGTAAGGGACAGAAGAAAGGTATTGCCTTTCCCCCTCTCTCTGTTCCAAACATTTGTAATTTTCAGTGTCTCCAGGCCTATACCTTTTGTATCCAAAGACTTGCTAGACCTATTAAAATATAAGATGCAATAAAGCACCTCAGGAAACCTCTGACTGTGTCCTCTTCTTACCTCTTTGCATGTTGCCAGAGGAGAACATTACCTGCTTACCAGCTTCTGTAGCTTTTGGGGCATTTAAATTTTTTTGATCCTGGTTTTTGTAAAGGGAGGTTGGAGGACGGGGTTGAACAGAGCTGTGTATCTGCCGGTTTTTATTCTATTATTCCAGTAAGTACCCAGACATACCTGTAAATCACGGTCACACAGCATTTTGTCATATCCAGCCATATCTTGGGCTGCTTCAAAAGCAGGTCGAGGGAGGTGATTCCCTCCCTCTACTGCAGTCTTGTGAGAGCCCACCTGCAGTGCTGCATCCAGCTCTGAGGCCCCCATGTAAGAAGGATGTGGATCTGTTGGAACGAGTCCAGAGGAGATCACAAAGATGATCAGAGGGCTGGAGCACCTGTGCTATGGAGACAGGCCAAGTGAGTTGGGGTTGTTCAGCCTGGAGAATAGAAGGCTCCTGGGAGACTTTATAAGCAGCCTTCCAGTGCCTAAAGGGGGCTACAAGAGAGCTGGAGAGGGACTTCTCACAAGGGCATGTGTTGATAGGTTAAGGGGGTTGGCTTTAAACTGAAAGAGGGCAGTTTTAGATTAGATATTGGGAAGAAATTCTTTAGTGTGAGGGTGGTGAGGCACTGGCACAGGTTGCCCAGAGAAGCTGTGGATGCCCTATCTCTAGAAGTGGATGCCCCATTTCCAGAAGTGTTCAAGGCCAGTCTGAATGGGGCCCTGAGCAACTTGGTCTAGTGGGTGTCATCCCTGCTCATGGCAGTGGTATAGGAACTAGGTGATCTTTAAGATCCCTTCCAACCCAAACCATTCTAGGATATCATTCAAGTCTACTGTTTCAAAGCTGTCATTGTTTATTCCTGCCATCAGCTATATTAGATATATTTTCCATGTATTTTCTAATTAGTGAAAGGCTAAATGAACTCAACCTGTCTTATCCTTGTACCTGTTTGGAATCTGTGTACCAGTGTCTCTGTCCAAGAAAAGTGATAAAGGATAATAATAAATGAAGGTACCCTAGAAGTTGTAAAACTTTTGCTACCTTCATGTGTTGGCAAAGCTTCAGACTTTGTCATCATTGTTGTTGAGAACTTCTGTGAGAACCTTCAGTGACGACCCCAGCAAACCTCAGTCTTGTGGCTCTTTTGCTATAGCTGAATTGGGCAGAATTCAAACCAAATGAGCCCTTCTAGAGCCAATGGCATAAATTCCCTAGAGCTAGTGACACTTGAACAGGCTCCTTGAAGCAAGAACAACTTATTTTGCAGTACTAAGTCTGAAGGGGCTGGAAGTTATGATCTGGGCATTCTCAAGTTAATTATTTTTTATTGTTGCTAAGTAGCAAAACCGACAGATCATCGGTTTGACTGATACTGCTATTAAAGGGTTCAGTTACAGTTTTAATCAATTTGAGAAGCAAAGGGATTTAAAGGATGGCTTGGCTTAATTCCAGCCAATGACTACATTGCTCAAGAGAGTTTTATGCCAAAGGTTTGGCAATTCATGAGAGTCTGAACCCTCTTTTAAGCAATCATGTAATTCATTATTTTTGTTACAAATAGAAAACTGGAGTTGCATGGCTTAGAATATTTTGCATGATATTAAAAACAATGGTGACAACAATTCTATCAGACGTCTGTTTTTAAGCAGTACATAAAATCTAGCTGGTGCACTCTTAAAACTAGACGTGGAAGATGAGTGCGATTGCTCATGCATTTTCCAGGTAATTTTGCTACCACTTTTAAAATGATGTTCCTAACACAATTACCTACATTTTTATCTGCAACATATTGGAGAAAACACTGTAGTATTCACAAACACACACATGTATATTGCCTTTTTGTAAATTCAGTTGGACTGCAGAGAAAAATAAATGAAGAAATAAGTGAAGACGCTCCACCAGAAGCATCGTAAAAGCTGCCTAGAGAATTAATGATTTCATGGCAAGGTGTTCCTCTTCACAAGTTGCTCCAGTTGACTCCGTCACACAGCCTGCTTTTAGGCGATACTACTGTCATATGAATTTACAAAGGACATTTTTGGGCTAATATGTTATCTGGGAATTGAGACATTTGAGATTTGTTCCTGAAAATCATGTAGTCTGCTTCTATATCAGTTCTGCCTAGGAATTTGCTTTGCCTTATAGGAAAAAAATTAGGATGACTACATATACACGAGCAACTAAGGCATTCTGCCAAACAAGAAAATGTAGTGAAAGGAGTCCATGCCATCTCTTGGGCACTCTGATCTAAGGATTACTAGAAATGCTGAAATGTTGCTGAAAGATCTAATGCATATATTTCTGCATTTCTCCCTTTTTGTATCCATTCACTATTTCTATGTATATATTTCATTTTTCTGAACTATCATAATTTTATTTTCAGGTAAAGTTAGGGAGTTGACAGGAACTTAAGACTGCCAAGAAGAGTGCAGTGCATCAGCTGCCTGGAATATGTGGCAAAACCATGAATAATAATAATAGTTGTACTAGTGGTAATAATGATGGAAAGTTTTAAGATTATAGCCTGCAAGTATCCTGAGAGAAGTGTTTGACATGTAATTGCAGTAGGTAATTTGACAGGTTGCCAACTTGGACTTGTAAACCAGATCATATAGATGCAAAAATAGAAGTATTTTCTGCAGAATATTTATCCCACAGTTATAGTCCTGGAGAACTGCATGAACATTTTTCTAACCTGTGGGAGATGGGAGCAGTAGGGTGAGTTGGCAGGTTGTATCTCAGTAGTCCACATTTTGAGTTGAGTTGAGATTTAATCAACGTGAGTGCAAATTAAAGAATAAGAAAAGTGGTGACATAATTAGCTGACCCCATTCCCCACTTGTATGAGATACTAAGACAAATGTTTAAAAAGAAGGTGGTAATAGATAGGAGGGAAAAAAAAAAGGAAAAATGTAGCATCATAAACACTGCTTTTGAAAAAAAAGTCTACAGATATTTGTATTTTATATATGTTGTCTCATGTCTGATTTGTTCCAGCGATGTCTGGGGTGGGATGAGTGAGATGTGTACATTTTGCAGCATTGTCACCAGTCAGTGCTATCTAATTTAGAGGGTTTAATTTAAATGTCCTTAGCAATTATTCCTTATGACATTATGGTAGGATCTGTGCAGATACAATTTTTTTTGTAGAGACAATGTGAAATTGTGGTTATGAAGGTCAGAGCTTCTGGAAGAACTAAGTAATGCCTCTCAGTTACAGTGTAGTGTAGGTCTTGCTAGTCTTAAAATTAGGTTTTGAAATTATACTGGGATTGAAAATGCAGAAGAACCCTCTCCTTGATTTGTGTGGTTTGTTCTTGCTGCTCTTATCTTCTTCCCTTACTGCTTTTTTTTCTTCCTTACAGTTTTGGACCACTTGTTTCTCTTTTTTTAGGATTTTAGCCTCGTTCCAGTTAGGTGACAAAGGTCACTTTTGCCATTTTTATGCATGAGGCAGAGCTGGAAAGAGTGACCATGAAGTTCTGTTATTAGTCATAAAGTTGTTTCATCGTATTTCCCTTTTATTTCTCTTTTTTCTTGCGGATGATATTCTCCCATTTTCCTCCTTTAAACTATTAATGGCCAGTATTTGACTACATCTGCAGGAAAAGTAAATTAACACAACTTCTTTTGTTGCTTTATTAACAACCTGTGTCATTAATGTTTTAGGAAATTATACACGATTAGAAGATAACCTTATATATTTCAGCTGAAGTTTTGGTTGATTGGTTAAAAGATCACATAACCTAGCTTCAGTTATAGGATGGCAGCGAATATATACGCAAAGTTCAGAGAATAAACAGGTAGAAATAATATATCTCCTTCTCGCTCTAACTGTATATTTCAGTTCAGGGATAATCACAGTATTGGTTTAACTAAGTGAACAGCAAATTTTTAGCTTGTGTAGGAGTAAAGCTTGGTTGCAGATTTTTGTGTGTATTCTTGCTTTTCTAAAGTAGAAAAAAAGTTGATGTTAAACTTGCATATGATCTGTTTCTTGCCTTAATTGTAATGTTTTGAAACCCTAGTTAAACAGATATTAAAGAAAATCTTTCAGGAGTAAGATATAGGCTTGTATGGAAGAAAGAGACATTCTCCAGGTGTGGGTGGTATGCTGCTAAGAATAAAAATTTATTTCTAATTGCATAGTTAGAGACTTTTTATAGTTCTCAAGTGCTTTAAGCTCTTTTAGTTGAAATGAAATGGGTATGAAAAAACAATAACTGTAAATGGTAAAGGCCCCCAGTAATAAGCAGTCAGCCTACCATTCCACCCAAGGGATGTTTGTGGAGGGTGGGCACAGTTGTCTTCAGCCCTTGCTTAAAGATAAAGCACAAGGCAGCAAAGGGGAAATAAACTCTTGCCTGAGACAGAAAGTGGCATGTGGCTTTTGCTCCTGGGGTTATTCAGAAGCAGTCTCAGCCCTCATCTCTAGGGATGGCTGCAGGAAGTGGAAACGAGCTGCAGGGATCAGCTTGGTGACCTTTTCCTAGGTTTCTTTGAATCCTAGACTTCAGGGCTGCTCTGGGCTATGCCAACATGGTTCTTGACATTCCTGCACATTTCCCAGAGTTCATGCTTGAATTATGTTTAGTTGGATGTCATTCACGTATGGAAAAAGTGTATTTTGGAATTTTTTTTTTTTTACCTAAGCGTTGCATTTGCTGTGCTCCAGTCTCTCTGTCTTTTATGGTTTACTGAACTGTTAATTTTTCTCTTGCCTGGATATGAAGATGTAGTATCAACAATCTTCTGTTGCTATGTGATGAACACGTTTAGCAATTCTTCTACCCAGACCTTGGATTTGTAAGGAATTGTGTGTTGAGGAGGGAAGTTCAGGGTGAATCTATTCATAGACTGGATGCCTGAGAAGTTTTCCACTTGTTTTACTATCTTTTCTGGATTCAGAAATATTTAATTTATTTTTTTTATGTATAGTCTTGGTTTATCAGAAAAAAGCATATTTCTTTAGCTTCTTTGATGATCGTGGGGGAGTTTCAAATCAAGGATTTAGCAGTATTTTGTTATTCGCTGCTTTCTTGTTTGTAATAAACCCCTACAGCATTTGAGAACCCAGAATCCTTCTTCCCTTAGTAGTGAGCTTTCTCAAACAGTATCTTCTTTAAACTGAGTGTTTAAACTGATAGTAAATTCTTTCTATTACCAATGAAATGTTATGTCTGCTTGAAAGCACATTTTTGCTTTAATATAAATGTTGCAATCTCTTTCTGCTATTTTTGCAAAATGATTCATAAGTAACCATGCAGAAAATAGATGTATCCAGATTGAAAATGTAACATGCCCTCCCACATATAACAATGAAATGTGTGTTTTGCTACTAAGATTGCAAATACTTCATTGGTGTCTGCATATAATTAAATGTGTTAGATTTTCTTTCCGGCTGTACTTACTGGCAAATGTTTCCTGAATGCCAGCAGCTGTTATTAGGAAAATGCTCCCTGATCAACCTGCTACTTCTGCTTAGGTGGCTTTATATGAAGCTTAAGAACACATTGGCTTTCCTTGCTTGAGTAATGCTTGAAGTTTCATGGGTTAAAAGTTCATTTTTTTTGGAACAGTTGCATATAACAAAGTTGGTTTTCTAGCAGGATAAATTGATTTTAAAATGAGACTTTAAACATGAAAACTTAGTCACATTTTTCATGTGGTTTATTAGATAGGATATAAAGCATCTGTTCTAAACAGAGCTTGCACTAATTACCATAAAGTTACAGTGTCTGAATGAACTTAAGTGTGGTTCTTTCACCAATATTGGTTGTATTTCACGTGCTCTCTGCCTTGGTAATTCCATTTCCTTATATCCACTGAGGTTCTTGACTGTCCGAAAAACCTTTGCAGTCCCAGCCTCCCATCTGTTAGTCTTGCTTATGGAAGCTGCCTCACATGCTGCGTGAGGTAACAAGAATGTACAGGCAGTCGCAGCAGGCTGTGTGTGCCTCAAGTGTCCTTTGTGCTTTGTGTGCGGTGTTTCTCCTCCCTCCTGTTGCACGGTGTGTTACAAACAATCAGCTCTTCTTCCCCCTCCGCCACGGTTTTTCTTCCCTTCTTCAGCAGTGTGCAAAAATGCCAGTGCAGCTCAGCAAGAATTGTTCATCTCAGTCCCTTAAGACTGTTGCTGGTACCTCTGTTCTCCAGTGTTATCAGTAGAAGCAGGTCATTTTTGTCCATGCTCAGGGATGGCTGGTGGAAGGCACTTGTCTGGTATACATGTGACTAACTAGTATGTGCCAAAAGCATGTAAAGTGGAAAGAGTGTTGTCTGTCTCAGGGAAGGAAGCAAGAAGGACTAGTGAATAGATATAAACATTTACCAGTATTTCCTTTCATTTCAGTGGTAGCTTCACGCTTTCTTTCCATTCTGTCTAAGTCTTTGAAATATTTTGTTTCATCCTAAAGACTTCTCAATTCAGTTCAGTTCTTTTAAGGATAACTCAAGGAAGGGAGAATGATTGGACCAATTTGACCTGCTTTTTCTGCTTTACTTTTTCAGGATTGCACAGTATATGAAACAGAGAATAAAATTCTTCATGTGGTGAGTACTATTTAGATTTCTGATAAAAAATTTTGTATAGACTACATAGAATTTTAGAGCTGTGTGTTTTGTGCTTTTTTTGTATGCAGTGCCAGTGTGATAACTAACTAGGCTGGGTATGACTGAGTGAATGTATGGAACTATTTGTGAGTAGGTCAGGAGCTATGAAAGGGTTTGTGTTTGTCTGGCTCAGGCCCGTCTGTTATTTGTAAACCATGATTAGAAGAGTAATTCTTTTAAAAGGCTTTTTTTTTGAGAGAGAGATGGTTGGTAGGCTTCTATGAAATCACATATGCTTGTGTTAGTGATATAGCTTCATTTGTACAGCTTTATTCCCCATAGGAGCCTGGAGATAGCCTAATGATAAGAAAACTAATGCAATGTTTCCTTTTGAATTCTCAGCATAAATACATTCTGGTGTCTTCCCAGAATCTGTAGTGCTATTGATAGTAAATAAAGCAGATGAAAATTATCAGGGCATCAACTCATGACGTGATGAGTTTGAAAGGCTGTTGCATAGAGTGTTAAAAGTTTGAGTAAACCTTGTCTGAGAGCTGCACCCAAGTTTTAGGTGTTAAATTGTGTTTCATGTTGTGGCTGAGCTTTAGTGAATATTAAGTTAACCTGCAGCTTGTTTGTAAAAGTTAGAAGTGAAGATAATCTCTTTAAGGGTGAGTAATGAATCAGTTTAATTTATTTCACATTCAGGTAGGTTTTGATATCTTACTGTTCTTATTACCAGAGTTTAAGCAAGAAAATATTGCATTTCTTTAGGTAAATTTTAAAATACTTTTTTTTTTCTAATTTATTTTATTCATAGTGTACCCATATGAAATTCTTGGCAGGCTGAATTCTGTAAGATTTCGGTGCTTTGGTTTCACAGTGATGTGCAATAAAAAGTCTCCTTGTATTTTTAAGTTTCACTGACATTTTTTCAGGTGTGAGACATAAAGAATTAGCAAATTTAGTGAGGCTGACATGGTCATCTATGCTAGGTCGATCTCTGCAAGTATTTAAGTAATAAAGTATTTTATTACGTAATCTTGATGAATATTGAAGTGCTGTAAGTTTGAAATCTGTATATATAGTCTGGTTTTCAAAGCATGCTTGTTTGCTGTAAGAGCTGAGAGTTCTGACGTCTTCTATATACACTATATACCTTTTACAGATTAGCAGACAGGATTGTAAAGGGAGCTGCCCGAGTTTAGAGCTGATGAAGCATCACTTTATACAGTCATCAACAGACAATTTTGAAGAAACTGAGAGGGATTAATTTAAGGTACATGAGTGCACAGAATCGAGACAGGTTTCAAAAGTTACCTTACATCATTCGGACTCTTGTAGGTTTATTTCTTTAGTCTGCAGTAGCTTCATTGTGGTCACAGGTGGACATAGGTATAAGTGTGCCCTCTGTGATTACTACTGAAGCTTGAAAAGAAACATGAACACAAACAGAGCGTTGAATGTTGTAGTGAAGCCGTGGATTAAAAATGACCCTACGTGGATTAAACATGACTATATGTGGATTAAACATGACTATGTGTAGTACATGTAACTTGGCTCATTTCTGACCGTGTTGCATATCAGCTGATCAGTGGGATTTGGTGGGGGAAAGGCTGACCAAAAGCAATTGGTGAAAGAAGTAAATCTGTGACTAAATGATTAAACGAATGGCATTTGAGATCATGTTTTCAGTTTGAAATGTAATTTTTTACATGTGCAGGTGAAAAGGTTGATGATAGAACTGGAATTGAAAGCAGTCACAATTCCTTCTAACCCTTCTCCTTGGAAGACAGAAAAAGGTGTTGTAAGTTTAGCCCATTAGACAATCTGGGGGGGAGCAATCCAACAGTAAAAATAAGTTTCTCTGATACAAAAAGAACAGTAGTAAATTTTGGGAAAGGCATAGAAGGAACCTTGAATAGAGAAATACTGGAAGAACTAGGAAAGATTGAGAGGACATGTGCACAGATACTGTAGGAGAGAAAGTAAATTCTCTCTTTTTAAATCCCAAGATCATGCTATTCCGAGTCCATTTTCAGAGTCCATTTCGCATCTGAAGTGGTGTTTGACCAGCATCCCATCCAGCTGCCTTTGAATAATCAGATATAAACATAGAGCTGTGTTTGCTGAGGTGGCTTAGACAAGAAGTTGCATTCAAACCTGTGGGCTCATCCCATGTAATTTCATATGCCACTTTCTTTTCATGACACAAGGAAAGAAGTTTCTCAAAAAAGTGAAAGGAAATTACTTACAATCAATTAGCATTTCATGCAATTAGCATAAAGAAATCATTATTGCAAGGTATTGTTCTTACTAAAGATTGAAGTCAAATTTTAAGAGATCCTTCTTACATAAGTAAAAAAGAACTAGAGCTACAGAAATGAAAAAAAATATATATAACTTAAAGAACATTTGTGTACACTTGTTAGGACACCAAGATATTTACCACCTTAGGAGCAGACTGTTGGATCAGAGTAGTAGATTTTTGTCGACGTTGCCTGTAGATGATCCAGTGGCTTACTTTATGTTGAACTCATGTTCTGGGTTGAACATCTCCATTGTATACAGAGTGAAAAGGGGGGTTTTTCTGGACTCGTGCTGTGGTTCAAGGGCTAGAGCTCTGTAAACGCACTTCTCCTGTGGGAATGCTGTCCTGTTTCCCCTGGAGTGAGCCTGCTTTGTGCCAAATCAGGGAGCAAGAGGATGCGTGGACAGAGTGGGGATGTGAGACCATCCTTTCACTATTGAAGTGCAAACAAGGAAACCTCCAAAGGTAACCCATCACTGAGTCTTCATGTCTTCCTCTGCAGCATGGTGAAGAAGGCAAGATCCTCAAATAAATGACTGATTGGTTTGCTTTAATTAGGTAGGGCCAAAAAGTAGTTCATGTGCTCATATTCTAACAGCACTAATTTTTTTTGAAAAGCAAATGAATGCCCTCTTTCCTTCAGAAGTGATGGTGTGGGTGTGCATGTGGAGGTTGCTGAATCAGCTTGTCCACAGACAGTATGTGTCGACATGAATTAATGTAGGTTAGCTTTTCAGGTATTTTCATTTTAAGAAATGTTATTTTATGGAGACAGAACTCTATAGCTTTAGCTTATATTCAATAAAGAAATATTTTTGTTTGCTCCAAGCAATTTGAGTTTCAAATGCTTTAAAAAAGCATTTTGTTTGTCACTTATGGTATTAGGTAGTAAACTAATCTGTGATATTCAACTAAACACATAACATGTATCTAAAAGAAAAAGGTCTGATTGAAAAACTATGAAATTTTAAGAAGAAATTACCTACTTGTGTATTTCTTCTAAATGGAATTTCAAAGTGTGTCTGGGGAAAAATGTCTGTTGATAATTTTTTGTCCTAGAATTGTAGGAGTGTTGAAAAAATTAATTTAAAGACAACTACATTTCTTAAAGTTTTGGGGTATTTTCCTGTGACTTCATTCACAGAAACACTTGGTTTCTGTGGAGTAAGAAACATAAAACCACACAGGAATAATGTGTTGGGTTTTGCTTATTAAAATGTTGATATTTCTGAAATACTCATGGATAACGAGAAATGCTTTGTATTTCTGCCACTTCATTTCTCAGTGTGTTTTCCAGGGTAACTTTTACTAAGTAAGCAATGTAATAAATAAATAGTTAAATAATAATAATTTCTTGATATAAATAAAAAATAGCACTATAAAATAATACCAACAGAAGTAGATGGCAATAGACAATACTAATTTCAGAAGAACAGGTTTTATAATACACTGTGCCTAAATAGGAAAGGATAAGCCATAGATGTGGTGCTGGCTTCAAAACTGAAAATTAGTATGTTCTTGCTAGTTCATATTTAAATCTTTATATTGATTTAACTTGAGATGATAAAATATTTGGAAAACTGCTCAACTTAAAAGGCTATCAATTTATATCTGCTTATTTGGGGAATTATAAGTTACTCATTGCAAAAGTCTGAGTGGAACTTTAAAACATTTGAAGAATAATTCATTGATTCCATCCAGCTCTTCAAGGCTGTATGTGATGGAAATACATAGTTCAGATTAATGCATGTGAAGCAGTAGAGTATTAAAGGGAGAGCAAAGCTGGAAGAACTAATTACAGAAAGGAGCCAGGCTCCAGTCAGATTGATAATAAGTGTTAACTGAAAAATTTTAATAATTTTTCTTTTAGCTTTTTTGGTTTAATTCCATAAGAAAAAAAGACTGTTTTCTTAAGGAGTTTCACTGTTTTAAAATTAGGTTGCATTTTCTGCAAAAAGAAAATACGATTTTATTGAGTTGGAAAACAGTAGAAAGTAGATCTGCAGAGGGAAGCTAATATTCAAAAGTTTTTTGAAAAACAAATGAGCTATGTAAATTTAAAAAGAGTTACTAAGTTGAAAAAGAGAAGAACAAGCAATGGATCAGAATGTTCTCTTTTTCCAAGAGCCTCATTGAAACCACAGTGATGATAATTTGCTCCTGCCCACTATATTTGAATATTTGTTATAGAAATATAATGGACTAAAAATACATTGTCAAAGGTATCACTTTTATAGTCTTAGGAAAAAAAGATAAAGTAACCACCTTCTGCCTTTCAAGAGTCTATACCTTGTAAATTGAACAACCTTCATTCCAATAGAAGCTTCTCTTTTTGCATCCAAAAGAAGATACAGTTCACTGTTTAAACTTCATATATTTACCAGTGCATGTTCAGGCCCGCTTGGTTTTAAGACTACTGGAGTTACTGATAGGTTCTGTATAATATGAAAATCGTTTTGGACTAAAATTAATTGGTTAATAATTATTTGGTTTGGCTTAATTTAATTAATTAGACTTCATTCATCTTGGACAGCTGTAACTAATTAAAATAGCAGACTAAGCTTAACATTACCTGGACATTTTTTCTTACTGTTAGTCTTCAAAGTCCATGTGTCTTACTGGTATCCTATTCCTCACTCAAATGCCATAGGTGAGGGTGCTGATGAGGGAGGCTGGTGCTTTTCTTGCCCTCAGTCCTGGCAATGTGTTTAAGCCAGGATGCTTCAGTATTGCAAATACTTGGCAAGTTAGATTTTAAACTTGGTCACTAGCCTGATAGGGTAAAATGAAGGACAGGGACAAACCTAGGTCTGTTTGCTTGACCAGAAATGCTTGGTGACCCTAGAGCTGCCCGAGTTGAACGGACAGCGGATGGACAGGTTGAGGGAAGGCCCCTGCCCTGAAGCTGTGTCCATAGATGCTTCACTCTGCTGCAGAACACAGACATTTTCCCAGCTCAAATTGGAATAGCCACAGAGAATTGGAACAGATGCAAGTCTAATTTAGTCACCTTTAGGTCCCCATCCCCCTGGCTAAAGAAGGAGCAATTGTGGAAAAGCTGTTAGAAATTAGTACCTTACAGTCCAAAAATACAGGTAGAAACTAAGTATTATCTGTCATTCTTCATTCTCTGAGGCATAAAGTAGTTGCCTACTGAGGGAAACATGTTTCCCTTTGAATTTCTACCAAACAATGAGGTGCTGTGTGGTGATATTTTTTGTTCTCCTTTGAATCATTTATCTTTGCACATAAAGACTGTGATGTAGCTTCAATCTGCAATTACGAGTGTGTCACTTGAATAGAGAGGAGAATTTATTACTGAAGTGCAGCAATGAGTTACTGCAAAAGAGAGCTAAAATCATTGCTTTAAGGCTTATAGTGAGAACAAGGACCATGTGACAAAAGGAGAAAATGTAATTATCTGTTGGTTTCTCTCAGTTAATCTTTTGTAACTTGCCTTTTTTTTTTTTTTTTCTGGCCTGGACAAATCCTTTCCCTGTGCACAGATACCTTGCACACTGGGAGCTGAGTGCAGCTTGAAAAAGGCTGGGGATTTTTAATGCCTGCTGATTTTTGTGGGAGCAATTGGATCCTCATCTTCCTGTGTGTCTTACCGTAACTAATGCTGCATTGCAGCAGGCAATCAACACCTATGAAGGATAAAGGATCCTGGTCTCATTAACAATATTTTCATAATCAGAAGTGTAGTTTTACAAAGCATCCAAAGGTAACTACCGTTTGAGAGAAAAGATGACTACCATCTGATTTTAGTGGAACTAAAATATGTGTCTATGATACAGATTGTCCTGAGTAATTATGCTGAGAAATAATGTGTTCATAAATTGTTAGGAATAAAATGAGTAGAAAAAGTGCAATGTTTGAGTGCTTTGAGTGCCACGTAGCAACATCTTTGCCTTGGAAGGCCCTGATCCACTGAATAGGTCCAAGGTCTTTTTCCATACGGATGTGTAATGGGGAGGGAGCATGCACCTGGTGAACAACAGACTGTTTTGTTTGTATGCTGATGTATGCTGATTAGCATATTATCAACATGAACTGTGAATGAGATGTTCCTGAGAGTAAAGGCATGGAAAAATGCATTATTTTGCCTGTGTCAGCCTTTTGACATGTTTCCAGTGAGGGCCCACATACCCTGCCTCTGCAGTGGGGAGAGAATATCTGCTGCGTTAGTCTGTTCTCCTTGCTGTCCTGGCTCTGTCTGGACAAGCTCCAAGTTCATGAAAATTTGCCTTTAACATAAGTCAAATAGGTACTTGATGATACTTATAGTTCAACTCTCTAACCAAGGCATATTTAATGAAAATATTTAAATGTGTAATAGTTTATAGGGATAACGTGCTATTGGACTCCAGTGGGAATATCTAAGAAAGCTGAGAGACCCGAAAGACAATAGTGTTTTAGAAGTGCATTGAAGCATATAGCAGATTTTTTTATCCTAACAAGTTTGTGATTTTGGCACCCAGTACTCCCAGAGCTCCTCTTGGGGAATATTCACACCACCTTGTTTTAGGATTGCAACCAGTATAACCGTACTGGAATGCTGATCACCACAGGCATTGCTGTATAGACTGTCTGTACCCCTCTCATGGGGAGGCAGAGGAAGAGCAGCTGCTCCAGGGAGCTATTTAATGCATCTCGGCTTAGGCTTCTGCTCCATGCCACATCCTGGACTTGCCCAGCTCCTCTCCTTTCCCCGTCATCTGTCAGGGCAGCTGAGAACGTGGTTTTTAATGAGGAGCCGCATCTGTGAAATGTCATACCTTGTGTTAGGTGGTAGGAACACTCCTTTTCTGTGTGTTTTGGCATCTCTCTGCAATGCAACGGTTGAAAATTGGAGAAAAAAAAGTAATTCACTATAAACAGAAGTTTCTCTGAAACTGCTAAGAACCCCATAAATTTAGTGGGTTTAGAGGAGATTAATAGGAAGAATAGGTGGGTGAATACGATTCTAAAGAGATATGAAAAATTCCATTTTCATCTGCAGAGAATCATTTATAATGTGTATCTCTTCACTTTGCACAAATAGCTGAGTGCTATGTAATTTTTTAAAGCAATTTTTCAATAATTGTCAGTGCAGTTAAAAGATGAAAATAGAAATAACATGCCAAAACTGTATTTAAAAACCCAACTAAACAGAAATCTAAGCTTTCATTTTTATAATGTAATTTTATATAATTTTACCTTTTTAAAATGTCATCTCAGAGCAATTTTCATGTGTCCAAAAGCCATTAAAGAAGCCCAAATTTCAATAAAGTTCTCTTTTTCACTTTTTTGTGGTTCAGGTAAAGCACGAACCATTCTTAACCTAATTTTATCTATTTCTTGACTTCGTTCAGTAATGGTTCTGCATCATGAAAAAATAGAAGGGTGTTGTGTGTGGTATTTTTTCTGGAAGTAGGTCATGTTGGTAATATAAATTTTGTTATGTTTTCCATTTGATTCTAATTTGCTTATTCATCCTGAAACATTGTTGCTCAATAAAATAAGCAGTCTGTTTACAAACCTAAACTTTCAACTGTTTGTAAATACTTTTGAGAGGAGAAAAATCTCAGTGTAGTGGTCTGTAACAGGATTAAGATGTCACTGTCACTAGATTTTTTGTTTTTCTTTTATCACTTTTTTAATTTTCCTTTTTACATAAGATATTTGTAGTTTGCCATTTGGAATTAAAATGGTGATTTGGCAGGAGGTTATATCCAGTTTTGCATTACTTTCCTATAGCATTGTTGCAGATATTTTTGCTGTAAGAACTATACTTTGGAATCTTGGAAGATTGGTTGGTGCAACAGTTGTGTTTCAGTCATTTGAGGAGACTGGTTAGCTTTCACCTTTTGAATTTCAGAGCAGTTAAGGTGGTTCTTAATTGATTTTGGCGATGCCCACAGTTTTGGGACCAGAAGAATGTCCTAATCCCTGAATTTGCTGATGAAAGATGTGTTTGGAAACCTGAAGAGAGAAATCGTTTAAGGTTGCTGAAAGGGGACTTCGTGGAAAACACTGAAACTCTCAAAAATCACTTTCTTACAGAGAATGATAGGAAAACCTCACAGCTTTCCTGCTTCTGAAAAGAGGGTGTTCAGGGAGTGAGAGATCAGGAGATAAAACAGTACCAATTTCACAATCTCAGCCTTTTTAGAAACTTTTTCTGTCTTGCTGCAGAGACTGCCAACAATAACTGGTGTAAGAGTTATCCCACTGTGAAATGGTGATTTATTGTAATCTTCATGTCTGCAATAGTAAATCAGGTTTGGCAGCTGTAGAACATGAGAAACCCAGTCCAAAGACAATTAGCATGTTTTATTAGTACAGAAAAAACCTTCAGAGTTAATGGGAGTTACCTGTCATCATTAAGAGCCTGATTTTCATCTGTGCTGAACAGCTGCACATTCAGTGGAAATTAGGGGGCTTTGAGGCACTTAATGTCTTTGCAAAAGTTGCGGGTAAGGTGGGGGTTGGAGCTCACTACACGTTCCTTGTGTGCCTGAGCAGGGCACCTTTCCCTCAGAGTGCATGGGAACCCCTCTTTGTCTCTGCTCAGATACAAAAGCATTTGCCTCCTGTTCTTCCCTGGTCTGGTGCTGTTAGTTTAGGGTCATCACAGATAATGTATTTTGTATTCTATTGCTGCCTGAGGCCTTTCCCCCTCTGCCTTGTATGTACTTGAAATAATTGATGGTTTAATCTGTATATTGACATTCAAATAGTTAGCAATGGTATGCTTATTGTGACATTTTCTTTTCTTTTTTCTTTCCTAGTGTAAAACTCTCTCTGGCGTCTGTGATCACATTATTTCGCTCTCTTCTGATCCACTGGTTTCCCAGTCTGCCCACCTTGAAGTGATCCAGCTTACAAACATCAAGCCAAGTGAAGGGCTGGTAAGAAGTACGCAGTTAATTAAACCCATCATCCAGGATGAGAAAGTGATTTTTTTAAAATAAGTTGTATGTATGAAAATGGATAGGACATTTTAGCCTTTTCTGTTTTAAAGTTTAAAAACAGTTTCATTTCTTATGCTAGTTTGGTTTCTCATGCAGCTGGGCCTACAGGGAAGTACTTTGTAAAGCTGACTGAAGTATGCAGAGTTCAGTGAACAGGGAGAAATGAGTAAGAAGTTCTTGCCATTTATACCAGCTTCTGAAAAATTGTTCAGATTGTTCTAGGATCTTGAAGTCTGAAGGGACTTAAATTACTAAGATCAATTCAACCAAGAAGTTCGCGTGGGCTTATGCACAAAACCTGTCAGATTCTGGAAAATGTTTCATAGAATCTCTGGGATATAAAGCTATTTCATAAGTTATTCCAGAGCTCTACAGCACTGCTGATAAGTATCTCATTGAATTTTATTGCAAGAATTCTGCATTCTTAATCAGGTGTTTGTAAAGGCTCGTAATGCAGCCATCCTGTGTTTGTTGTTCAAGAGCTGACCATTGATGTCTTGTTTACTCAAGTATCCAACACCCGCTGCATGGAAAAAACCAACACTGGTAATAATTCCAGATGTAAGACTTGACATCATTAATAATATCTGTTCCCATAGTTTTTGGGGGTAGTAAAGAAGGTGATCAGAATACAGTTAAACATTTTTTGTCTAAAGAAATAGCTTTTGCAACTTCTGCCCAAGCTTATTCTCATTCCCTTTTCTTGGATAGTCTTGAAGGAGGACTGCTGTACTCTCTGTAGCAGGTTTTTGAAGTTGTCTGGATGTTGTAGTTTTGGAGAATATTTTGGTTTGCAAGTGGGTTGTTGCTGGGTTTTGGGTTGATTTGTTTTTCTTGGCAAAGTTGGTATGCCAAGTTATTTAGAGCAATTGTACACTAAATTAATTTTCCATTCTTTTGGAAAATCGCATGTAAAATATGAGAAAAGCCCCAGACACTTAGATGAGTAAATACGCCCCATCCTTTGTTTTAGTCTGAAATTTGTTTTCCCTTCCTCTGCTGGCTTTCTTCTTTATCTCTGAATCCATTTTAAACTTGTCCTTCAGGATTTCAGTTTCTCATGGATTCTCTCCTCCTTCTCTTTCCCTCCCTTTCTCTTGTAATTTTAACTCCTGGACCACCTCACTGCAGTCAACCTTTTGAAACCCTTTCTTCTACTGTAATGAGGAAATCTTTTTCCCCTTTCTCTTGATCACCTTTTTATGAGTTCTGTCATTTTATGTGAACTTGAATTTTGGTTTTTTTCTTTCTGTCTTGTGGTTGTTTTTTTTGTTTGTTTTCCCCCCCTCATTTAAGTCTTCGTGTAGGTTGGTATGAACTCCCAGGGACTGAGAAATGTTGCATGGTATTTTTGTAAATATGAATATGTTTCATGGGTCTGTTCCTGCTGGGTAGCTGATGAGAGAATCTTTTCCCTCTCTGTGTCTCTGTTTTACACCCTCTGTCTGTCTTGTCTGTTTAAATTGGAAACTCTTCAAGGCAGGGCTTTTTCTTTTCATGTATTTGTGAACCAATTTAGCAGGGTCTTGATGTCATTTTCATAAAAATAATTATTTTTAAAGAAAAGGAAAATAGCAGCCATGCAGTATACAAGCCTTAGAAGGATACAATGCCATTTTGACACAGTAATGTTTTTTTCCCCTCATCCTTGCCTGTGTGCCACTATTGTGTTCCCTCGGCATTGTGCCGTCTCCTTTAGATTGTGAGCTCTGCAGAGCAGGCACCAAGGATGGTGGATTCGTGCCGGGAGAGTGAAAATCATCCCCTTCCCTTTGTAACAGCGCCAGTCTTGCCAAGAGGTCACCTTTGTCATGTGATTCTTGGTGCTTTATCTGCTTTTGGGTTTTTGGGCTTTTGTTTGTTTGCTTTTTAAACTAATACCTTTAAATTAAGACACAGTGAATGCACATCAGTACTGCGCCACTGGGTGCTGAGACTGTCAGTTTAAGAATTGATGGTGGAGCTTGGAGTTGTGAATATTCTCTGCACATCAGAAACACTGGGATAAATGTGAAGCTCAATCATTTCTGGACCTTCTTCCAGGATTTCTGCAATGACGGAGGTGGAAAAATGGTTTATTGTAAACTTTCCTGTAGATTTTTGACCCACATGACAGTTCTGTGTTGGCTTTACCAATCACTAAATAAAATGTTCTGTAAAGATGGAAGGACTTCAGGCAGAAGACAAAAGACAAGGATGGCTGCTAACTGGGAAGATTTTTTGTCACCTATGCTAAACAGAATTTCTAACATCTTAAATTCGATAGCTAAGAAGCTAAAGTAAATCTGGGAGAGAAAAAGGAAAGGAGAAGAGAAGGAAACTAAAAGTTTGGAAAACAATGCTATTTCCTTAAACTCATGGTAAATGTATGATGGAATTAAGAAAATGCTTGAAGCTTTTACAACTTAAAAAAGATTGGAGCATGATCAGGATGTTTTAATCAGCACCAGTAGTTCCTTCACTGTGTTTGGTCTTTTCTTGTGAAAACGTAAGTATTTGTCAGAGGTAAATGTAAATTGTCAGACTAATACCTGAATGCAGAAGAAACAAGTAAGTGTGTTACCATGTCTTACAGATATTAAAAGTAGCTAATGCCTATAACTCAATAACCTTTCAAGCAACTAAAGCAACCTGTCAAGCAGAAAATGTTGTAAGGGTGTAATGTGGGTAAAGCAGTGTTTTGGGTGGGGTTTGGTATTGGTTTTGTTGTTGGTTTTTTCTCTTTTTTGTTTTCCCCTATATCCTTGTCTCTTGTGACTGGGTGCATTCATGTGTTCTCCAGTGAGTGCTGCTGGGGAAAGAGAACCTGCAGTGGCTGTGCAGTAAGGGTGAAAAGAGTTGTCATGGTAGAAAGTTCTTTAAAAAGCCTTTAAATGAATTAATGTGGTCAACTTTGCAATCACCAACATGCTCCCATGTGTAATCCTTTCTTTCATTCTTTTATTTTTATTTGAGGACTTGCAAGTTGTTTCATCTGTATCAGTAAGCAGAATTTCATTTTGTATGTTTTTACATTACTGATATACAAAGAGACAAGACTGACTAGCTTAGGTAGTATGTTTTGCCATGAAATAGACTTAAGAATATTGCTACTTGACTGAAAACAGTGAGTGTATTTAGACAAAAAGCAGGAAACCAAGTTTTTCTTGGGTAGTTTTTCTGCAACAGTCACTTTCTACTTTATTTTTAATATAGAACAGAATATCAGAGAACTGTAGCAAAGGTGAATCTTGAATTTCAATTGTTTTTTGTTCATATAATCATTTTAATCCCAGTCAGGTAAGTGACTGTGATATGATTTCAAGCTTGCTGTGTTCAAAAATGCAAAGATAAATTCATTAGAACATGAGAGTCATTGTTCAGGGTTCCTTTTTGCCTGCTGAAGCAAAAAAAGCTTGTCATGTAAAATCACTCATAAAATATGAGTCATAGATACAGCAGGGTGTGGCAGCTGATTAAAGTGCATTGCTGACTCTCTTTCCAGGATTCCAGTGTACTACTATTCCTGATATTTCTCCTGAATTTTTTGGTTTGAAATACTGGAAGAGCTGGAAAAGAGTTATAAACAGAATTCTGAGACCTGTTTGGGGTTAAAGAGGGACATGCAACTTTTGAGGGCTCCGTGAAAATGGAGTGAAAGTAAAAATTCAGTTATATGTGTAATAAAATTGAATTAGTATCTTCTTTCCTTTTCCATCCAGCATTGCATAAAATATATTAGAAATATATCACATTCTGTTTTCATTCTTAAAAAAAACCACAACCAAAAACAAAGAAAGGAAAAGAAAAAAGCACAGAAGGTCTCTTTTCTAACCCTTAATTTAATCACCAAGATAAATTGTAATGATTGGTTTGAAATTAGAATTCTACCCATAACTGATCAGAACAATCTCTCATGTAATTAAGCATGAGTTGCTCTTTTTTTAATCTAGGCGTACATTTATTCCTGATTACTAGGTTGATTAGCTTATGGTTATTTTAGTCATATAAGCCAAATTCTCTTTCCTTTTATCTGGTGTAACTGATTCTTGTAAATTCTTAGGGACTTATCTTTGAATACCTAAGATGTGTATCTACCAATTTATTTCAGTGCAAATGGACAGACCACACACTGATCTCCCCTGTATTCTTGGTTGCTTAAAGTACTGTTGATGTTGTGCAGCCACAAGGAGGCAGAGAGAGGAAAACTTGCAAATGTCTGTGGTATTCTTATTTCCATTCCAGATCAAACAATTGGAAGCCAGAAACATTCTCTTCTCTGTACCATTTCCCATATATTGCTCACTTAAAATGAGGAGTTGAGAAACATGGGTGAAAGGGGCTCATTTTTGTATAGCAAAATGTTACCTGTCCTCATTTAAAAGCTGCTTTATAACACAAATGATGTTGGCTGTTGCAAAATTAATGTGACATGGTACTAATGTAACATTTATTAATTTTGCACATGTGGAATAAATACAATCTAGGGTGGATATTTTTCAGCTTCATTCTTCCCTCTCTTAATGTGTACAAAACCTTGATCCTGGCCTTTAAAGAACATTCTGCAAAAGTTCTTTCTCCTCTTTCGCATTTTCAAAGTCTTTTAAATTTGTCGAAAAGACTAGATTAAGTGTGAATTGTACTCTGGAATGGTAGCACACTTGGATGAACTTACTGTCCTTTGGAATAATGCTTTGCACAAAACTAAACACCGTGTAAAGTGTGAGACTTCTTGGCTTTCACCCTGATATTTAAGGTTGAAAGCAGTAACTCACTGTCAGTAAAAATAAAGATGTGGCTTTCTTCAGAAATTGCTGTGTGGGGACCTGACTCAAAGTTCCTGTCACCATGGTCACTGTGATTTTAGCTCTTGCCATGTTGCAGGGGGTATGGCCCAGTTACTTAGATGGGGATCCTGGGAGGGCTTGAGGCCCCAATTGGTGGTGGTTTGAGGGTAGATTTGTGTACTAAGGAACAGATACCAACGTATCTCAGCCTCTTGTGTGGCTCATTATGCTACCTGTAAGATACCTGTATATTAGTGTTGAAGGATGATGTCAGGGATTTCTGACCATGTAGTAATAAGTAGATTCTGGATTTGTTACCTTCTAGCTGTGGCAGCTGAACACGACAGCTGGGTTTGATGCGATTAACACTATGTAATTGTGCAGAACAAAATAGGAATTCACTTTTGAGCCTCTGTCCTGAGAAACTCAGGAAGTCCCTGGTTTGTTTTACTGGGGATATTATCCACTTGGTTAATTGAGGTGTACTTCCTCATTTCTGCTACCAAAATGTCTGTCAGTTTTGACCCCAACGTAGATTAGTCCAACTCGATATGTCTTCTTTGCCTCTTTGCCGTACTTACTCACCAGTGAGTGCACTGGGCTCCATAACTAGGAACAGACTTCTTGGTGGCACTCTGATTAAAAAGAGAAAAAGTAGGTTATGGAGAGGATGTTTACTCAGGCGCTCAGTGTTTACCTGCTTTCTGTAAAGTGGTTGAGGGAAAGGAGATTCCTCAGAAATTGTTGAATGCTCAGTATATGCCAATTATCTCTGCTTTTTCCTTCTCTCAGTGTCATAGTGGATGCTGTTAAAATGTTTGAATTAAGGCTTGGTGAAAAGTCATATTTGAGACACTGTCTTGGACTACCCATGCAGGAACTTCTGTCTGTTCATAAGCTATCCCTCCTTTTTAATTTTTTTTTTGAAAGAAGTGACATAGCTAACAAAGTTGAAGTTGAAATTTTCATCATTGAGTTTCATAGCTGAAGTATTCACTGGGATGAGTGGGGCTATGAGAAGGTCTTACAGCCATTCTGCAGGCACAGTTCCAAGCACTGGTTAGCAGTTTGAAAGTTGTGTTTGCAGCGTTGCCTACTGAAGACTCCAGATCTTTTAAAACTCAATGTAGTTTTCAAAGCAAAATGGACAGATTGATGATACTAAGGCGATTTTTAATTCTGGGGCTTTTTGTCAGGCATTGTTGTATTTGTAGTTGAAGAATTGTATTAGAAAAACTGGGGAGTATTTATGGACATAACTGTGGTAAATGTTTCAGTTTGCTATTGCTAATTAGGGCCAAAATAATTTGGGCTGTTCTTGAAGTATATCAAAAAGCACTTTCTTATTCAGAGACAAATTCCTCATGGCATGCATTAAAGTCCACAAATCTTAAAGAAAGCAAAAAGAAAAGAGAGCTTCTTTAAGAGATATGCAAGTTTTGTTTGGATGGTGATGGTTTGTGAAACACTTTAAAAATTCTTTCCCATGATGTCTTTTTCTTAGGGTATGTACATTAAGTCAACATATGATGGTC
The DNA here is from genome assembly GCA_013397775.1 of Eulacestoma nigropectus. Classification (NCBI taxonomy): domain Eukaryota; kingdom Metazoa; phylum Chordata; class Aves; order Passeriformes; genus Eulacestoma; species Eulacestoma nigropectus. Next base: position 117,609 of record VZTE01003366.1, read on the forward strand.
TTCATGTAATTACTGGAACAACAGAAAATGTAAGTATTGTTAATACTGTATGTTTAGGCCTGGAAGCCTTTCTGACCTTACCTGTGGTTAATGCTTTCCCTTTGCTATAAACTACATTTTGCTTGCAAACTTGTGCTAGTTGGCTGTTAAGGACCAATGGCATGTTGGACAGCAGAGATGCTTGTGCTTGTTTACCTCAGAATTGAAAGAGTTGTTCCCAGTTAAGGACCGAGAGAATCAGTCTTGATTTGTTCTTGCAAGACACCTAAAATGCTCTAGTTGATCAAGACAGGAAGCAGCTGTCTTGGAGTTACTTTGCTCTGTGAATAAAAGATAAATGTCTATATTATGTTTAGGCTGTTATGCTGGAGTTTGCTGCAGTATTAGACAAACAGCTTTTATATTTTCCATCTATCAAGCTTCATTTTGTAATAAATGAGTGCATGGAAGTGGACGTCCCTTCACATTGACAAATAACAATGTATTTCTGCATGAACTTCTGAGTAATGCCTATGGAAAGGAACACTTATTACCAGTGTACTAATTCTCACTGAAGGCATTAAAAAGCAAGTGAAACGTAATAGACGACTTTTCAAAACCCTTTGAAATACAGCCTCCTTTCCTTGTACATCGTATTTAGGGAACTGGCTGTCTGTTAGGAGTTGAGCAAAATGATAATTTTGGGGGAAAAGGCTTCTATCCATGATCTTCAATTAATGTGGAACAATCACTAAACAATACTGAACTGTTCCATAATGGTGTAGGCAATTCCCTTCAAAGCTTTTGATGGCATTTTCTTAAAATGAAGCTGTCAGAAATGTTTGTTTTATCATGCTACTGTGTCATCCTGTGGGAAGTGCAAACTACCTACATGGCATTTACAGCTGCTGCATCTGATCTGCGGTGAGATTCTATTAACATCTCAATAAAACAGGAGCATTATTTTCATCCTCTCATAGGAGCTGCAGTCTGATAGCCTTTTTCCTTTCTGTTTTCTGCTGTGGGCAGGTTATCTGTGGGTTATAACCAGTAGGTAATACCTGTTATAGAATTTGTGTGAATACCACCTCTCTTGGAATAAGAAAATTTAAAGAATTTCAAGGAAAATAAAAATTTTAGAGTGTCAGGCCTACAGCTACAGACATCATTAGTGAAATTAGCAAAGCTAAACAAACCAAACAGAACTACAGTTGAGCTTAATCTGGAAAATATATGAAATAAAGGGAACAGTTTTTACAGTTGAATCTCTCAAATTAAAGAAGGAACAATTTCTTTCCATAACTTACTAATGGATTTAATTTCCCAGGGGCAAAGATAAAAATAAAATCTTAATGCATTCCCTCAAAACTCTTATCTTTTGTGATTCATGAATATAATTTAAAGCTATGTCAGGAAGCTTCAGTCATGATGACTCTTCTGCTGTTGTTACTGACTTTCACTCACTGTGACACCCTGGAGGTGCAGGAACTGCACTCTGTTGTGAAGGGAAAAAGCTGTTGTGTGTTAAAGCATTTGTGAAAATGAGTAGTGCTTTAGAGAAAGAAGGGTGTCTCCTGCTTTTAAGAGCACAATTTCTAGCTGCTTTCTTTAACACACACATACACACACATGCATGCACACACACAGAGTTTTTATTTTGGTAGATGGGAAGAGAAAGGCCTAAGCAACATGGCCAGAACAAGATCACAATGGTGCACATGTGGTCTGACCTGCTGGTCTTGACATGTTTACTCTGCAATACAGTTTAACTTCTAGGAAACAAGAATCCAACTTCTCTTCCATTTGAACTAAATTTTGTGTCCTTTTAATTTCCAAATCTACTCTTCCAAGTGAGACAATGGCAGACTTTTTTGTCTGAAAGATCCTGGAGAAGAGCATGTGTCTGTATTAAATGCAGTATTGTGGTAGTGTTCTCCACATTAATGTAAGAGAGTAGTTTTCTAAAGACAGTTTTGCTTTTTCTATCTGACATTTGAGGTGTTTGATGCCCAGCTGCTAAGCCCATTAGAGTTTGGATCTTGCTGTTTGACATTAGGAGTCATCTCCCCCTTGACATCAGCTCTGCAGATTGAAGCAGCTGAGCTCTGAAGCTTGGACTGAGAGAGAGCAGTGTTCCTCACGGGTCACTGCCCTGTAAGGGCTTCTCTCTGGTGGCCCTGTAGCATTAGAGCAAGCTGAGCTTTCCAGTTCTTGTCATCTGTCTTTTGTTTGGAAGTAACAATCTGAAGGGTGTATTGGCCCAGCAAAAGATTTTAGGTTTCTTGTTGAGTAGCCTTTCTAGACATGTTGGAGAGATTCTTTTAATTCACCAACCAAATGTGTCCTTCAAATAAGACCATTTTGTCCTTTGGTTTTCCAGTAAAAAAGAGCATGTTTCCAAAGTAATAGCATGCAGTGCATCTCCAGCAGGAATGTGGCTTTGAAGGGGGTGCTCCCAGTGTCACCACTTACTGTGATCTAGTTGGCTTTGCATGGTATTCTTAGATCACAGGGAAGAGAGACTTTTCAGAAGAAATAGCACCAAAATCTCCACTGTGTAAATACAGGAGTTGTATGCAGGGGCTCTAAACTGGACTTTCAGACAGTGTGGGTATACCAGGGGAATATGAAAAAGACAACATTTAGCCTAAAGGACAAAAATGAATCTATTCTAAAGAATAAATCCTAAGCAGATTCTGAATAGCTTTTATTTATTGATGTGTGAGCTTCAGTGACAGGTGCTTCCATCTCTTCAACTCACTGTTGAATCCAGTTACCAGCTAATGAAGATACATTTTTGGTGTGGCGCACTTTGATCCTCCTAGTAGGACTTCATGAGTGGATTCTGTGCTTAATGGTCAGCATATACATCTAAAAAAGAAAGACCTTATAAATTCTCCTCTGTTTTCCTTAAAAAGCCATGATAAAAGATATTATTTTACAGCAAGGTCTGTTTTTCACTGGAGAGGAAAAAGCAATAAGGAACAGGAGTTACAACCCCTTCATAAAGACCACAGCCTTGACATTTCTTTATAAAGAATTTTTACCTCGCCTTGTGTTTGAGGCATAATTGCAATGAGGCTTTTTTAATATAGGCTTTTCCAGTTTGAAGATTCTCAGACCATATTTTAATGGGTTGGCAAACTGCTACACAGAATGCCTATTTTGTCAAGACTTAAGCTGCAGATGCTAAAGACACTGTAAAGCAAAGGGTGTATCATAATAAAGTCCTGAAGAGTTCAAGGGTTATGACACAGGATTCACTTCCATTTGCATTTTAAAAGTCGTAAGTGTAACTACACTTGAGCTAAAAGAGCTGTATTACATAGGAGGATTATAAAGATTTTAGAGGTGTGAATGAGTAAGTGTGAGCAGTGAAATGGCAGACAGAAGACAGATTATCTATTAGGACGTAATCACCAGTGTTAAAATTTTTCCCCAAGTCACTCGGCCAATACCTTTATTGCTTAAATAGTGCCAAAATGTCAAGGCTGCTGTTCTTTATTAAGTAAAATGAAATTCTTACCAGCCCAGTTTGATTTAGGATGTTCTATGCAATGTCTGCTAGGACTGAGTCATCAGTGACCCTTCTTTCAGCCTCTTGTTTCTCTTGGATATCTTTCATTTGAACACTGTCCTTAACTTAGGCCAAGAATTATGTGCAATTGAACTAGAAAGTCATGGCTATGGGGCATGTGTTTTGAATGGGGATGTAGTACATAGGTTATTACAAAAAGCCCACATTTCAGGCCTGGAGCATTTTCTTTAGATGACCTGTTATCTCACCTGAAAATTAATTTCATTTCACTCCTTTACATAAAATTTTTAGCAGCGTTTTTTGGAAACCTGCTCCCGAGCAAAATGTTTCATTTGGGTTTTTTTTTTCAAACTGTCTGTCTCACCTTCTACTGTGGAGTCAATTAAGTGCCTCCTGGCAATTGTGAGAAAAATTAAAGTGTGACTCTCTGAAAAACTGAAGGAATTTCTTTTCCTTTAAACTTAGAGATATTCCCCTCAGCAAACAGTTGGTCTACTGTAAAGAGGGAAGAAGGGAAAATTTTGGGGGCTTTCACTTTATGGAAGAGGGAGTCTTTGTTGTGGATTTTATTTTTATTTGGTTTTTTTGTTGTTACTGAGATTTTTTTTGAGGCAAAAGCAAAGTACAAAACTTCTTTGCTTTTTTGAGAGTGTGATCACTGTAGGATTTTGATGATGGTTGCATTTCTTTCACCCTAATTATGTTCCAAAACCAAAGTTACCATTAACGTACTCGCTCTTCCTAGGTTGTACCTAACCTAATCTTCTCTTCTTGTGTGCTCTTTGCAGAACAGTAATTTACCGAAGCTCTCTGCAAAACATTGAAATGTTGTAGAATAAAAAGACAATTTTATGAAATTTGTTTATGAGGAATTGCCAGTTAGTCTTGGTAGGTTCAAAAGTCAGCCAAAGTTTCACTTTTGAGGCTTAAGAGATGTCAGGCAGATTAAAGCATCCTTCTGTCAGAATGAAATTCAAAAGAAATCCTTAGGGCTCCATTATCATATATATTCACACCTTTCTTAACATGTGATTTTATTGTGTAGAATAGTGCATATCATTTTTCTCCAAAAAGAACAAACTGATTTATTAAGCATTTCTTTAATTCTTTATTTCACAGTAGAATGTCATTATCAATCTAACCTGATTTACATAGCTTATCAATCATACTGCTGAAAGAGAGATGATGACCGGTAAGACCTGTATTCTTGATCATCTCTTTTATTTTAAATTCAGTCACCTGCAGATCGGTGCAAGAAAATCCATGCTGGGGATGAAGTGATTCAAGTTAACCACCAAACTGTGGTATGTATAACTATGTTCTGTGTCAATTGGAGATAGAGGTGTTGTGGCACATTAGCATGTGTAGAGAAGAAATGTGTAGAAAAATGTGTTTTTATAAATCATTATTTCTTCTAACATCTAAATTTTTCTTTTCTCTTTTGAAACCACATAGTTCTGAAGTCTTAAGCTAAACCCTGATCCTTTTGAGTATTACAGGAGATACCAAGTTAGGCTAAATAGCTGTGGCTTGGGAGATCTGTTAGGCTGTTTTCTGCTTACCCATGCTCTGTTCATAAACAGTTGGTTTAAGTGTAATGGAAATTTTGGGTCGAAGGGATGCAGGGAATTGGAAATACTGTGCCCTTGTGGGTTTAAGATCAAGAATACTTCCTGGAAGCTGGAAAACTTACTACTTTCCAAATGCACCAGGAAGTGTAGAGTGTGTTTTTAAGAAGACAAGCATGTGAAATTCCCATAGGAGTACCTAGGATGATTGACTTAATTTAAAGACAGGTTTTTAAACTTGGAAACTTAAAATTAAACAAAACTTTCAGCTATGATAGTCGAGAAAACTAACGCCATGCAAATTGCCCTTTGTGGGAACAGATACTTGTTATCCTGGTGATTTTATTTAGGATTAGTGAGCTGTTAAAATGAATTTACCTTTTCTAAGGTAAGGCTTTGTAAGAGAAAAGAGCAGACTGTCAGTATAGAAAGCAGCTATTCTTTTTCCAAAGTATTAGGTTTCTTGAGAGTAGTGAAAGTCAATATATGGTATTAGTTACATGTGTTCTTGCAAGCATTTTAACGGACAAGAAAATACCCTGTCCTGTTGTTATTAGTGCAGCAGTCATTTGTTAAAGGTTATGTTTTGTCATTCCACATGGGGCTCCACTTCCAGCTTTAGGCCATTGTGCATCATGTCAGCTCCTCTGCACAGATTAGGGTAATATTTCACTATACCCTCCAGTTAAGTTTGAAGTCAAATATACTGTATATATGTGGACCTGAATGGATGAGAAGATGTCTTTTGAGCTATGCAATGTAATTTGATAAATTTGAGATGATCAGGGTGAATTTTAATATTATTTTGGCCATATAGCTTCTAAGTGTTGTCTCCCACGATTACTTTTCATGTACAGTTGATGACTAATTTCTCTGTTTTTCTGCACTAAGGGACCTTATGACATCAATTTAATTTGAAAAACATTTTAGAGCATTGTTATTTTGGCTATTAAAATATATACACATCTGAAGAAGCACATCATTAAGCATTCAGTACTTACAGTAGCTAGTTTTTCCAACAATTTCTGATGGTGCTGTAGAGTAAAGTTGCCTTGTCAACTTGAAAATTTCCAGTTGGCTAGGTATTTATTCTAGTTTTCTTAGCACATCTGCACTGCTTTTATTTGATGGAAAGTTTAGATTCTTACCTCTAACACTAACAGTAATGTTTTGACTAGCTTCAAGATGAACTTTCTTACCTAGTTGGATGGAATATTTAATGTAGGAGTTGGGTGTCTTGGCTTTTGCATGAGTGAAGTACTTTCAGAGGCACAGAAAAAAGTATTGATTGTATTTCTAGGGAAAAGGACCATAGGGAGCTAAGACAAACTTAGTTTAATATGGTGAAGTGAATATGTACAGTAATAGACTAAATCACACATTTACTTATGCTTTTCTTTGTTGTATCAACAATATAATTGAAATAGTTGCCATCATTGATACTGTGTACAATGTATACAAGTAATTTTCTTGTGTTCTAATGTTGATTTTCCATGGTGAAAGTCAACTAGGATTTTCTTAGAAATGTGGTTGTACCTTCCAGGTTACCTTTGCAAAAGTACGCTTCATTCACTCTTCAATTTATAAAGCCCCAATATTTCATTTTTTCTATAGATTCTGCATAATTTGATGAGAGTCTAAATAAATCCTTTTGTACTCCAGCCCCTGTCATGAGGAATTTACTGTCCAGTTCTAGAAATCCGTTTTTCTGGAAAGACGTATTATTCCTCACAGTGACTCTTGCTTAGGAGATAAATAATTCTGAAGATACTACATTTTGTTTATAGTGTTTATTGATTTTTTTTCATACTTTTCATACTACTCACCAGCTGCAAATACAGGACAGCTTGCTCCCTGTAACTTACACATATCATATGCAACTCAGCATACTTATATCACTAGTATCGACCATAGAAATAACTGACTAAATTTTTTAGATATCTAATTCACAAGCTGTAGGGAAGTATTATTCACATGTCGCTGTTATTAAGGTGATGTCTTGTAAATGAAGACTCAAAATATAAAAAAATATAAAAATCTTAACTTTAATTTCTTTTAGAATTAAAGCCTTTTTTAAAAAATTTTCTTCACTTATTTCAGTGTATTTTATCTGTCAAATTGAAGTTGATGTCTGTGTTTTGTACTTTATATTTCAAAGAATAAATACAAATACAAGGAGGAGAAGTTCCATACAATTAGTTTAAAAATCCAGCTTGTTAGATAATACTTTTTACAAGAACCACATTTTAATAACTATGAAAAGGCTGCTTTTTCAGAAAGCCCACTGGCTTTCAAATAAGCAGCCTGACAAAGTAGGAGAATAGTTAAGTGATTTATATTGATTTTCAGTATGCATACCCTAATACTGGGTGTCAAATATTTTTAGATTGTCTGTTGACATCCTCTGCTTGTAGTGATGCTTAATCTTCCTAGTATTTCATTTGGCAGTGAAATCAAAGACTTTCAAGTGATTATTTTGATGGTTTGCTATTTGATAGAAAACATGCATAGCAGGATTATTCCACTTGTTGCTGGCAGAATGTTTGGAATGTAAATATCTTCTAAATTTTTAAAATAGAAAAAATTGATTAGGTCTAAAGTTAGTGAAAAGTTAATGTTCAGAAAATTCTTCTTTAAATAATGGTTTCTTGAGGTTAGATAGCTGTGTGAATCTTCTGTGTCAGTTTTGCCTTACAGGACAGATCTATTCCTAAATAACTTAGCTCTATAACTAAGGCTCATAACTCCCTCCAACATGAGAAGGTCATGGACCTGTTGGACCAAGTCCAGAGGAGATCACAAAGATGATCCTAGGGCCGGAACACCTCTCCTATAAGAAGAGGCTGAGAGAGCTGAGGTTGTTCAGCCTGAAGAAGAAAAGGCTTTGGGGCAGCTTTGTAGCACCTTCCAGTACCTAAAGGGGCTATAAGAGAGCTGGAGAGGGACTTTTTACGAGGGCCTTTATAGATAGGCCAAGGGGAATAGCTTTAAACTGAAAGAGAGCAAGTTTAGATTAGATGTTAGGAAGAAATTCTTTGCTGGGAGGCTTGTAAAGGACTGGAAAAAGTTGCCCAGAGAAGCTGCAAATGCCCTATCCCTGGAAGTATTCAAGGCCAGGTTGGACAGGGCTTTGTGGGGATGTCCCTGCCCATGGCAGGGGGTTTGACACTAGGTGATCTTTAAGGTCCCTTCCAACCCAAACGATTCTGTGATTCTGGGACTCTTCTATTAATATTCAAAGGATTTAGACAATGTGTTCTCCTAAACTTCCCTGAAAATTCCATTCTTAATCTTTTCTAAAAGCCTGTATGTCTAAAATATTGCCAGTGTAAACAAACAGGCAAAAAACACCTTCCTCACTCGGGTATTTCAGAATTTGCACTGTACTGCAGCACTGATGTTAGTGCCCATATATAATTCAGGAGCCTATTTTGGCTCAAGATAGTCCTTTTTTAACCAACTGAAAGTGCAAGAGACTATATTGTTGCTTAAATGAATGAGTACTCTCCACAGTACTCTTTCTGGTTGCATTAGTGATAAAACAGTAGAGAAAATACTCCAAGCAGAAAGCAGGGATGTATAGACTCAGGGTGATACAGGATTCTTGATTAACAGTCAGTTCTCATGTAATAGTTTCTTTATTTTGGAGGCATATTTAGCACATTGCATATACTTTGAATACAAGTATGATGACTTATGGATGGAATACACATTTGATACAATGTGATAGACTTGTGGATTCCCAAAATTTTTGTTTGTTGGCTAATACTCATCAGAATTTTTGTAAATATTGATGATGGAAAAAAATAGGTGACTGTGGTCGATTATCAGTCTGTTGCATGTAGAAGCTGGTAGGTTTAATGTATTTAACACCTATAAGTTGAAATTGGTTTTTTTGGAATCTTGTAGTAGATAACACTTCGATTTTATACAGCAGATTTCTTTCTGTGGAAACTCCAGTCTGTCAAATCAAGTCCACATAATTGACTTACAGGAACTCTTTTTATATTTACAGTACAAAATCTTAGAGGAGATTTTGCCAAAATTCCTCTGAAACATGACAGCTACATTTACAAGATCTTACCTTGCTTTGTTGGAAGGGTATACACGTAAGAGTATGATGCCTTTGTAGATACTCATCCTAACTTAAATCTTTGTTTAGAAAAATGAGAGAACAGATTTTTGAGTTTCACTGTACAATTAGTGAGGAGAGTTCAATTTCCACAGAATGTCTTAGGATTTGCTGGGAGATGGTAAATTCCATCTCGTAGGAAATACTGAGCTTGGGGTGCATATGAATCTCTGTACTGTATCCATCCAAAATGGAGTTTGCAATAGATGGCTTCTTGTTTTGGGGGAAAACCAAACCAAACCAAACAGCTCTAAGTAGAAAAATGGTGTTGCAAATATTTCTGTTTATTTGGTTTTTTCTGCATTATTTCAGATCCAGCTAGGCTTTTGTGAACACAGGTATTTCATTTAAGGCCTTGTTAACCTGGCTTTTAATGAGGCAGTATTTCTAAAGAGGCTTAGTGAGGAAGTGGGCTGGAATAGTATAAGAGAGGGAACAGCAGGGCCAGTCCAAGCTTTTAACATTAGATGTTTGACACCTTATACAACTTCCATTAACAAGATCTTTATTTAAAACTGTATTTTTATTTTCTTATGATGCTTGACTTGAACAAAAAACCAGTGTAGCAAGCCCATAAAAGTTCAAAGGAAATAAGCTTTTTTGTTCAGTTCCTTCTGTTGCTGTCATGCATGTGCTTTTTGTGGAAGAGGAGATAGAGGAACAGCTCCCAAATCATGCCTCTAATAATTTCCTAATCCTTGGGCTTTCTCTGTTTATAAAGATTTGGTAAATGTTAGCACAAATATTTAATTTTAAAGGTTGGTGAGATTTACATCTAAAAGCTTTTTAGGGCTATTCAGAAATGTTCATGGAAGTCTTTGTGGAAGTAACCTAGTTCTGTAGGGCTCTGTCCTAAACACTTTGTAGTTTGCCAGGGTAAGGGCTCCATACTTCTTGGCAATTGTAGTCTGTCCTCCAACCACACTCTCAGCATTTCAGTGTAATTCCCTATCCTGTTTTTACAATCTCTGTAAGTATTGTGTAGTACTGAGAGAGGAACTAAATTGTCATGATCCCTTCAAAAGAAAAAATATTTTTGTCAATTTCCCCTTACCATGGAATTTGTGTTGAGATTATATGGTGTTATTTATCTTATCTTTTTTAAACAGATGTGCAGATACACACAGAAATATATTATTTTATATTGCATATGTCAGGGAACTGTCGTATTGCAGAAATGAAATGTGTAAGGGAACATGATCTTTCATTTCCCCATGGGAACAAATGCTGGATACTCTCGTCCTCCTTTCTGTTGATCCCTGGGGCTTGTTTAGAGTTGATGTGTGGAACACACACCACTTTGATGAGCACAGGCTCATTCTTATGTAAATAGTGTGGTATGTCAGTGTGGGCATGCAGTTGCACTTCTATCTCTGGCAGGACAGAACAGCTAACAAGCAAGTTGTTGTCACATCTGTGTTAAACCAGCATAAGCTTTGGCCAGCCCATGCTGCTTCATGTTTCTGCCAAATTTTAAATAATTTTCTGTATAAATTTTTGCACTTAAGCACACCTGTGTCATGCTCCAGTGGAATTCCAGTTGTAGCAGAAAGCCACTGCTGCTGTTCAGCAGCTACCTGCCTCCTAGATGATAACAGAACAAAACTGTGTCAGTTTTTCTACTTTAATTTAAAGTCAACCTGCATGTCTTAGCTGAAAGCATTAAACCTGGTTGACTGTGCCCAAGAATGGGAAGGGAACACTGTCAGTGTCACTTGTAAGTCACAAATGGTTGTGGAAACTACTCCTTACTGCCTCTGGCCTTGCGAATGGCACATTTGGTCCTGTGACCTGGGCACTGGCATCCCACATCCAGTGTGCTCTTGAATCTGTGCTCCAGAGCACCTGATCCCAACCCTCTGCTGCAGTTCAGTGCACTAGAATATGTGCTGGGCATGGTAAACGTCATCTGTGGGATTGGTATGGCAGTGATGGAGCTGTGAACAGTCAAGCACTGAAAGGTTGACGTTGCTGTACGAGTCCTTTCAGGAAGTCCTTTCAAGAAGAAGCTGGTGCAACAAAAGATGCTCATCATCTCATATGACTGGGACATGGCTTCAGTAGCCGTACACTGTATTTCTAGAAGTACTTCCTGCCAGCTGGTTGTGATCCTGCTCACCTAATGCCGTTTGCTGCATCCTACAGCTCACTCAAGACCAGATTTTTTTTTTTTCTGTCCTGGCTGTACCCCAGAATGGACAACTCTACTATTACTGAGCCCTGGTACTTTACTTGTGTGATTATAGAAACATATAGGAACAACATTCAGGAGACTATTGAGTTCTTACATTCTTTTTCTTCGGGGAAAATAAGTTCTTTTGAAATTGAGGACATAGACTGCTTTGTACAACTACAGTTTGGGAATACACACCTGGGCTGACTTCAAGGCACCAAAGTATCTTTTGAAAGCAGTGTAATTGTAGTAAGAAATCCTCTGCGGACACCAGTTGACTTTTTCTGTAAGTGTCACTGGTGGGCCTTCATGGTGTCACCACTGGCAGTAGCCACGTTTCTGAGTCCATATCCAAGTCTGGTATTTTTATACAAGCCATACTTAGGACTATTCTCCTGAGGAGTACGTGTTTGCTAAAAACTGCTGGAGTATTCTGTGGAGCATTTTTGTGACCTAATTGTTAAATTCATCTTTCTGCACAGAAAATACTGGAAGATGATGCATTTTAATGGTTTTATTTTTTAGAGGGTTTTTTATGTTTTGCTTTTTTTCCCCCCACATGGTAGCATTTCCATAGGAAAAAAAATCCTCTAAGTGGTGCTGTAAATGGTATTAGTGTTTTCAACATAAGTATTGAAAGACAATGCTAAAATGTTTTTGCTTATATTCCTGATAAAAATTATTTTCATGTTCTCAGTAGTTGCAACTGGCCACAAATCTTGGTGCAATTTGTATTTGCAGGCACTTTAAATTAAAATTTTAACAGTATGTTCTCAATAGTGAGATTACTGTGAATTCTGAAGTTAAAATGATTATTCCAGAAAATATAATGAGAGTATATTTTTTATGCCAGGTAGCAGATATTAAGTAGAATTAGAGTTTTCTATTGCTAATTGTTTGATGCCTGTAGAACAGAATACAGATTATATTGCTCTCTTTGTCTCATAAGAACAGGTTAAAAAGGCTTACTGTTAGTATGTGTATTTGGAAAGGAATAATTTTTTTTAACTGAGGTTTCTGAAACTTGAAGTATAGTGTAGAAAATATGATGAAAGCTTGAGGAGGGATGTCTTCAAAATTGTGCATATTAACACAACTGACATTACAGTTGTGCACAGCCTGGACCATATATGAGTTAAGGTGGAATAATTTTGAATACTTCTGTGCTTTGTGCAGGTAGCAGCTGTGTACATGACACAGCTGATCTTCATGTTCCAGCCTGATCTTCTGTTGCATAATCTGTTGTCTTATTCTGGTGAAATTATGAGGTAACTGTGAGGAAGTATAAAACAGTGATAGTTGTTGTAAAAATAGATCAAAACAGTAAGAAAAGCAAATTAATACTGTGTCACATGGGAGAAAAAATGAAAGCGAGGGAAACTCTATGGTTTGAATAGATGTACTCTGAATATGTAATTTTTTTATTTAAAAAAACTCAGTATTGCATTAAAACAACTCAGTGGCCTGAACAGAGTACATAGTGTATGGCTGATTGCTTTAATAGCAGTAAAATGGAAAAAAAAAAATCTCTCATGACTAAATAATTACTGCTTTTTTATGACAGTTTCTTTTAATTCCATATCCCTGTCCTTCCTTTAGCTAAGTGATGCTGCATAAATTTGTGGCTCACTTGAAGACTTATTTTGGATTTAGATTTTTTGGTTTGATTTGGTCTGGGTTTTTTTTTGTTTGCTTGGTCACTAGTGACCTTAAGAATTTTTTTTTTTTTTTACGATTTCTTTGTACACATGTTAATTTATTTTCACTATATGAATTCAGTCTCAAGAAACATCTATTTCAAGGGTAGCAGTACTGTTTAGCTGCAGGGCATCTGGAGATCTCAAGTAGTTTATTTATACACTGAAAAGCTCGGGAGGGGTCAAAGACTGTTGGAATTACTGACTCACTGGAATCATTCTAAAATATTAAATTGTGATAATGTAAATCTAATCTGAAAAAAAATTATTTATATATGTGTATGTATGTATTTTTTACATATATTTATTGTTTTAATTCCAGAACAAGGATTTGAGGAGTTTAAATATGAGACTATGTATGCATGTACACACAGTTCAAATTCCCATTGTGAGATGAAACATAGCACCGCAAAAATGAGTTCCTGTAAGGCAAATGTGGCTGGAGGTTAATACTGCAGGGTCACTCCTGAGGAGCACATTCCTTGTGCCACTTGAAATGTGGAGAACCTGGCTATTCCTCTCCCCAGAGGAAGGGGGAAGCCATCCACATCCACACTGCAGCTTAATCTGTGAGAAACCAGGGTGTGACTCAGTCTGCCTAAACCCTGCCTGAGCCTCCAGCTCCTGCCTCCAGCTCTCTGTGCCTGCTTAGATATTTGTCAGCACTTGAGTTTTCTCAGCACTCACCTGAGGCCACCCAAGGATGCTGAAATGTCTCTCCTTAGGCTGGGGAGATACTGCCCTTCACCAGGAGCCCTGCTGAAATGGATAGACACCTGGGCTCTCCATATATTCCCTGGAAGCTCTTGAAAATGAGGCTAAGCAAGGACTCTGGCGGCAGCACCTTTGTTCATAAGAGTTTAATGTCTGTGCCCTTGCTGAAGAAGGGGTAGGGCCTGCTCATCACAACATGGCTCTCAGACCCTATTCTCTGCAGTATGTGTTAGTTTGCCTTGCATTTATATTACACAAAAAAAAGTGATCACTGGGAACTGGGACCAGAACCCTGATTTCCTGTATCCCAGTGCAAGGACCTAATGGTTTCTTGCCTGTTGTATGATTGGGGTTTGTATTTGCGTAGTCCCATCGGCACAGTGCTTTGCTCCCATGGAAGGCCTTTGACCTGAAATTATGCACATATTGGTGCTTGAGACACCTTCCTAGCATTTGAAAGACTGAGTTTAGTCCCTCTGAGGATAAATAATGCTGAGATTCATGTTCTGCAAGTGGATGGAAGGCTGAATGAAAACCTTCCAAATTGCCATTAGCTGTCTTTTCTGGTTATCTATACTCCTACTTGAAGAGACAGATGCATTGTAATTACCACACCAGAGACAGCCAGTCACTGCAGGTACCCACATGAAGGAAAACGCGTCGAATTTCGGAGGTACGCCAAATCTGAATGAACTGGAATCAGCCCCATTTTTTAGAGCCATACTCTGAAATGGGGAAATGAGACCCTTTTTCCTCAGAAATTGTACCTAGTAACTGACGTTTATGTCTGTAAATAATCAAACGCATGAAGTTGGAGTCTTTGCTCTTCCAACAAATATGCTCATTTATTCGTTCTAGGATGTTGTGCTAGCAATGACTCAAAAGCAAAACAGTGGGGTAGCTCTGAGATGAAGGTTGATTGTGTCAGTACAAAATGAAAGGTAAGCATTGCTATTAAACAGTGTCCAAGCTTCAATACAGACCTGATTCTGTGTTCCTGGATAAATCACATTTTAGTTCCCCCATGGAAAATACAGGTGGTTGCCTCCTATACCGAGGTGCTCTGTGGTCATATTACTAATATTGTCAAGTTTTTTGAATTATGGTGGTACTTTGCTGTGCAAATACTTAAAATGAGCGAGGTAGTAAAATCAGTCAGAAGTTAAGCTCTGTGTCAGATACATTTTCTGGCAAGGAAATGTGTTTAGGGCAGCTTAATGAGAGGCAGTGATTTCTGCACTCAACTCTCAATTTGGATCCTAACTTAGTTTATTCTTGGAAAAGTCTCTTAATTGTGATTTTTAGTGTACATAGCCAAAAATTAATGGAAAAAATCACTTATTTCAGCGTTTGCAAAGGTTTTAGTGAATTACTAGGAATTATTCAAGCAAAAGATGTGATTTTCTTCACTGTACTTGAAATACGAACTGTGTTATTGTGACTTTGGACAATGATACAGTGCAATGACATTCTAAGGATGCACAGAACTGACTTTTAACATTGAATTAAAATTGCATTGATTTAAATAATATAGCCAAGATACTCTTTAATTAGAATTGCAGCCTATGCAATCACAATATTCTTAACCTCTCCTCCTTGGTAGAAAACCATTATGCAAGTGTGGATGCTATTATCTTGCTAGCTTAACAACCTGGATAAATCCCTGAAAAGGCACCTACTGTTCTCCTGACACTGCATCCCCTACTGCATACACATACAGCTTTCATCTCCATGGTAGTCCATGCTGTAAACATCCTTTTGTGTTTTCCTCACCAGTTATATTTTCTGGAGACAGAAGACCTATGTCTTTCCATTAATTTTTGGCCTTTTCAGGCATCTGGAGCTGGGGGAAGGGAAGAAGATACTTCCGACTAATATTTGTTTCATGGGGCTACCAGCTGATCGTCCTCGTTTCTGGCCAGTGTTCATGGAAATCAGTCTGTTAATTTAGCAGCATGATGCTGTTAAATTTCTTGTCAGATTCTGAGTTGCTTAACAACATGCTATGTTTGATAGTTATTTGAAGTGCAGTGTTGGGGTTTTTTTCTTATGCACTTACGCACTATTCTTTTTTCATGAAATGCAAGATGGTGTTCAATATGGAATTTCTTAAAAAAACACACATTTCTTAAGGTGAATACACTTTCCCTCCTAGAAATTGTTCAGGTTTTTTTAGCTGAAAAATTAGTAAAAGCTTGAAGCCTGAAATGTTGATAAGTCAAAGCACTCTGGGTGCATGCAACTAATTACAGGCAACATTGAAAGAAAAAGGATTTGGGTTATCTTCCCAGTTCACTAACTTTTTAAAATTAGACACTAAAGTGGATTTTGCATATTCACGTAGTTAGAAAATAGGAAATGGCCTAGCAGGTTATATTTAGCAGCAAGGTGTTATTTTTCCTTCAAAAGTGTAAAGATATTACTACTTTTACCTTTTACAAATCTGCACATCAGGAAATAATTAAAGTAATGGAAAAAACCCCCGAGTTTTCTTTTCATGGATGCAGAAAGCTTTCATTAACTTTCACGGGACTCTGGTCACTCTTTGAATAGAATTATGCCTGTAAAAATATGAACTCTGTTCTATTTACCATTTGACTGTTATTCCAGCCTCTTGATGATGTAGTTTCACTGTGTATTGGGTTTGCACACTGCTTTTAAATGATGTATCTATTCTTTGGGGATACAAGTCCTAGATTTTTCAGACTGGAGGTTATTTCATAGCATCTTAAAAATAGTTGGTGTAAGTCCATCCAATTGTATTTGAGCTGCCTGCATGTTAATACATTACAGATCTCCTTTCTAGATCGTGACATACAGCAGTACTCATGAATGAGCACAGGAGTATGGGAATACTCTCTTGAGTGCAGCTGTGTGAAAAAAGAGTCAATGAATGGTCATGCTTACTTTAAGAAAAAAGGAAGATTATTGCCAATCTTCTAAGCTTGTCATAAGGGGGGCAATAGATGCATCTGGGGAAAAAAGTAACTATTTAAGAGCAACTTTTAATTGTTTGAAAGTTAAATTCTTGACAATTTAGGATAGGAATTCAAAATAAAAGTTTTATTTCAGGCTGTTATAATATTATCATCCAGATGCGCTTGCTGAAAGCCAAGGAAACATAGAGATCTTTTAAAATATATCTCAGCTTGCTTGGAGGCATGTTCTTTCTTCAGGTGGTGAATGGGGACCTATAACAGCACCCTCTGCTAAAGCTTCCTGCAATTTGGGTTAGTGGGTGCTTGGCAAGGAGATGAGGAGGATGCGTTAGGGCTGTGCAGGGCTCCCGCGTGCCAGTCTTGCGCTGCTGAAGCAACCTGGGTGTCCCTGAGTGACTCTGGAGCACTCTGGTGAGGCTTCCCAGCCTGGCCGCAGTCTCTGGACATGTAGTGGTAGAATGAATGAGAAACATGGAGGTGGCCCGATGCTGATGCTGTAGGCACCTGTCTGCAGGCCTGTGTCTCTGCACAGTGTTGCCTTCCCCTTTGGGAGCGTGGTGCCCCTGCCCGTGCCAGCCCAGCAGCTCGGTCGATCTGGCCTTGGGCCATCGGTCCTTAGATGTGGGTTACCCCTTCTGTCCCTCCTTTAGCTGGTAGACTCCTGCAGCGGAGGTGCTGTCATCTTGGCAAAACCAGCTCGTCACAACCTCTGAGGGCACCAGTGGCTGCCCTGGCCCCTCCCTGCCCTGGCCGTGAGCTGCACAGGCAGCCAGCAGAGATTCAGGCAATGGGCGGTGAAAGCCAGCATTGGGCTTAGGCTGCCGTCAAAGACACTTGTCCTCACTGCTGCTTCTAGATGGCACTAGTTTAACAATGTAAGTTTATTTTAAAGCAAGCAACAGAAACTTCCTTCGCCCTTAAAAATGAGCACCTGGTCAGCATGGTGCTCTGTTTTTAAAATTAATTGCTCAGGTTATTTTACTGTAAGTAAAGTTGTCTGCTAATACAGTCGTCTTACATATATATTGAATTTTCGAACCAGTATCGAAACTTTCTTATTACTGACCTTTTTTGCAGTACATGGGCAGGGCAAAGGATAGGATAGGAGCTTTGAAAATTATGCCCAAAAAACTTGATGATTAGAAGTTAAAAATTGTTAACTGTGGTAATGAGAAAGGAGATGTTATAGAGAATAAAATCAAATTGCACTTAAAGGGTAGGTTACATGTCACTGAAGTGGATTTCTGAGAAAGAGTTTTCAGTTCCAGATATAATCACTACTTTTTACTCTTTCCAGCCTGACCTCCTCAAATAAAATTGTTTTGTCTGTGTCAAAATGAATTTTGAGAGGATCTGAACTATGTTGGAACTGAAAAACAGGCCTCCTACATGGACATTGATTTCCTTCAGTTGATTGTTGACTGTCTCTTATGTGACTTGTTCCTCTTAGGCCAATTTAGTACTTTTTGTTCAGATTATGAGAAGCCATCAAGACCTGTCTCAACAGCCAGAAGACTTTTGTCAGGAAACTAGATAAAAGCAGAGGATGAACTTCATTTGAAATTTATAGTAAACTCAGAATTTCACTGTGAAAAATTAGGTTAAATTGTTTTTATTCATGAGTTTCTAAATTAAATACATCAGATTTTGTGCTTTGAAGTGATTTTTTTCTTTAATCCCCCGAACTCTCATAAAGAGACTAGATAATCTCCCGTTTATTGCAATGTAAGGCATATTTCAAATACATGAGACAGTTTATCTCTGCAAAGTATGAAAGTGCATTTAAAATAATTTTTTAAATGCTAGTGTAACCAAAAAGCCCCAATTTTATTTATATTCCTCTGGCTATTTCAGCGAGAAACAGATGGCTTTAAAGTACATTTTTCGCGTGTAGCATCCTACCAACTTAAATGGGAAGAACTTTACATCCTGACTCTGTACCGGAGGTCAAATTATGTTCTCGTCAGGGCTTCCTGTGCTGCTTTATTCAGCAGAAGGATTGTGCTCCAGAAATCCCTCTTCAGTTGTTGCACTAGGGAATTACAGTGTACAGTAGCTTAGGTACAGAGATAGCTTACATGAACTGTAGGCCATTAATTCCTTCTTTTGGATAGCAAATGAAACCTCGCATATGCCCATAGTGACATTATGTAACTGTGGGGAATATATTGCTTCTAAGCAGTGGTGGAAGGCTCTAAAAGTAAGAAAACAGTATTATAAATAGCAAGGTATTTTTTTGTAGAATCATCATGTCCTTACACACAAAGCTTGGACTTTAAGGTCTTTTGTTTAAATGCTGTTGAAACACAATGGAGACTTCAGTGGGATGTGGGAATTGGGCTGGAGTTGGTTAAGTTAATGTTTCATTTTATTCAAAGTATAACAGCCATATGCCTAGTACATGGGAATGAAAATAAGGATTTCAGCAGACTTGGTATTCTTCTGTGAAAGCTGAAAAATATTCTATAAAGATGCATGTTATCAATATCCTTTTTCTTTGCCCAAATAATCTTACTGTGGAATTGCATCCTGGATATAATGGGCTTTGCTGTGGTGGAAACAGAACAGGTAGGTTCACAGGAGCTGGAGAAAGGGTGATGAGATTTGAGCCATGTTTGTGATTCAGGGTTGTTGGTAAGATTAGTGTTGGCTTGAGTGGTGTGCTTGTATGGAGAAGCAGTTCTTAAAATAAGTGATACTAAACAAAGTGAGGCTTGGGGTAATGGGGAATAAGGTACAAAGTAGCAACAGCCTACATGTGATTATCTTGCTTCAGCATAGGTAACAATTATATATTTGTGTCGTATTACACTATACCGATGATAAAGAACATCTGTGCTCTTTGTCCACACTGCCAATTTGATTTTTCAAATGTATTGGTATGACATAAAGTAACCTTATCACTTCACAGTTCTAGATTTTTGTTTTTCCACTTCTCAGCTGGGTCATTTTCTTCTTGACAATGTTCTTGTACAAGTTGTGAAAGAAGGAAAATATTCATGATTGTGATCCTTTACACATCAGGAAAAATTTACTTGTTTGTTTTGTTGGGGGCGGGTGGAGGACAGAGCAAAAAGAAGTAGAAAAGCTGTGAAATTTACAGAAATAATCAGTTTCTAAGTCTACAGGCCAAGATTTTGAAGGGATGTATGTTTCTATGTATTGCCAGTCTAGGTGCCAAATTTGAAAAAGCATACTTTTAATATCCTAAAGCATTTCACAATAGGTACCTTGTAATCAGGCATTGTATATAAGTAATCAGGACTTAAAACATTGTCATGACTTATAATTTTTTGTATTTTTAATGTAAATATTTGAAGTTTTAATATTTGAAGTACTTTTTCCAAAAATGCAAAACGAATTATTCAGAGAGTTGTATCTTGTACTTATACATAGAGAATTGTTGCTTTCCATTTTAATCAAGGTTTTAATTTTAGAATAGTTCAAAATGCTGTAATAAAATTAGGAAAATTTTATTTTGGGCTAGTATGTAGTGACTGGGCTACATTTCTGTCATTGATTTACTGTATTTGTTTCTGAAATCATCATGAAAGAAGCACTATTTTAAAAAAGGCCTTGTGATTCTGACTTCATTTTTGTAGCAGTGTGAAGAGTAGAAGATTTTCCTGAACTGGTTTGTGCTTGCATAAGCTGCTAGGAGTAGTAGTGTATTAGTACATGTGGTTAGTGGACTTTAAATAGTAACCACAAAGTACAAAATGGTCAGTTTTGAAATGAACTGTCAATGCAGAAGCCAGGGCTTTTTAACTTTCTCATCTCTAAAGTGTTTGTACCAGAGATCAGTTTGAAAACCCTTTGAGATTTAATTGTGCATTTCCAGTGAAGTAACAGTAGTTTATTAATTCTAAAACCTGACATGATGCATATACATCTTAATGCATTATAATAATTATTTTAGTTTATGTGATTTTTATGCAGTGATTGAGTTTTGACATTTCTAGAGTTAATCTCCTTTATGATATATATACACTCATTTATGTTATTTACTAATCTTATTTAAAAAGGGAACATTACATATTGAATACTGTACCTCAATTTTATTGTAATGATTTTACTGGTTACCAGGTGGGGTGGCAGTTGAAAAATTTGGTGAATGCACTACGAGAGGATCCGAGTGGTGTTATCTTAACTTTGAAAAAGCGACCTCAGAGCATGCTTACCTCAGCACCAGCTTTACTGAAAAATATGAGATGGAAGCCCCTTGCTCTGCAGGTAATGAAGCTTAATCATAAGTCATACACCATCATTTTAACTATAGATTATCTCAATGATGCTATATTGTGCTTCATCCTCAGCAGCATATAGATTTACTCTTGTATACTTTGAAAAATTGTTTCTGAAATTATTTCTCTGCGATTTGTTCTCATAGGCTTAATTGAAATTAAACCTGTTAGAACTTTTTAAAGTTAAAAAGTAATCATCCCAGTGTTCTACAGTGTAGAAAAGTAGCCTCGGATTATTTTTTCTAGCTAAGGAGAGACAAACATACTTCACAATCTGATAAATTTTAGTTTGATTTCTTGTGAAGATCTCAGTACAGTATAACCTCAAAAAAGAGGAGACAAAAATGTTTGAGTTCTCAGTTTGATCATTCATTGACTTATTTGAAAATTTTTAAGGTGATTGTATTCAATAAACCAGTTAACCATCAAAATTTCCTCATATAAATAAAGTTGTACTTGTGTCAAAGTTGTCCTTGAGATTGAAGGCTTGCACATAAGGAGCCACAGCACAGGATGTCTGGCTGGGCACTTAATTTTAGTAAGCCTGCAACGTGCTGAAAGCCATGGAATGGTCTCATTAAAGCTTTCATGTTTAACTCTAGGATAAAATGTCACTGTGATGGATTACTCTAGGAGATAAAAGTTATGTTCAGACTGATGAAGGCATGTAACGAACCGATGGAACCAACAAATAATCCACTTTTCCATTCAGTTCTGACAGAATACTATTTAGAAATGTATTTTGTTTGCATAAAGAGTCCATTCTTCGGGACATTTTTATTTCCACACTAAAAATTTTAATTAGAAATTAAGTGCATTTGAAAGAGAAAAGACTTCTACAAAGTTTGGATGAAAGGAAAATGGGATATGGAAATGCCACTGCCATTATTTGTGGTCTATGCCATTTGAAATGTTAAGAGATACATAAAAAGAACTAATGCCATGAAGAACTTTTTTCATCTGTGTGTGTATATATGTGTGTGTGTGTGTAGAAATATATATAATAATGGTGAAATGCATTATAGTCTTTGAAACTAAGTTTTTAAATGATTGAGATATTTTGGCCTTTCAGATATAAAGAACTGACTACACATGTGACAAAAACTTTCAACCACAAATTAGTGTCTGAAGATAAAATTGCAAATCTGGATGCATGATATGAGTGTATGAATGTCTATGCTTGAAGGCTGCACTTTTTCCATAGCTTTAGTGAGAATATAAATGCAAATGTAAAATACACATCATTGCTTTGAAAGGGATCAAATGCTTGCAGTCTAAATCCTGAGTTTGGGTGGATTTGGTATTTCTTCGGGTGAATTGGGCCATGCTCCTAAATACTCCATTTTGCTTCACTATCATTTATTACCAGAAAAATTACGCTGCAGACCTCACATCAAAAGTTTCTGACAGGTACTTGGGTGTTACTCAATCAATCTAATTTTAGATCTGCTAAGTAAATATCTACATGTCGTTCAGGTTTCTCATTTAAACTCCTTTTGGCCAGCACACATGCATTAGCTGTTACTGATTCTTTCATCTTGGCCTGTTCTGACTGATATATCTTAGGATATGGTGAATTTGCCCCTGCACATGCCTCTTTCTCTGTATTTGATGATAAAGGGAATCTGGACAGCTAGTTTGAATGTAGATTATCTGTACTGGATGGCATTGACCCTAGACAGTGATTTTCTGTAATCTTACTGATCTGGGGAATGGGGGGGCAATGGGAGTATTGGGGGTGAGGGGGTTGGTTCTTGCTGTTAGCATGGAAAATACAGATATTTTCAAGGCTAATATGAGCACAAATAGAGATACTGTTAAACACTGCAGATATAATTCTGGTATCACAATGATTTTATCAAACATGACACCTGGAAAAGGCCAGAACCTCATTCAGCGCTTATGTGTGCAGTGGGCATATGTGTGCCTGTTGTAATTTATAATTATAGTGTGAGAAACAACAGTTTTCTTAAGTAGGCGGAGTGTGGACAAAGCTCCAGGGTGAAGTGCAGACAAACTTCAGAAGATGCATAATGTGGAAGTTTCTGTTGTTGATTTATGCAGATCAGAGTTGAACAGATGTTAAAGTCAGATGATGTTAAAGTTTAAATGTAGCCTAAGTGTGAAATCAGTACTGTATATTTTATCAATAACAAGCATAAAAAGAAGTCAGAGTGCAGTGTAATTTTATAGCTGTAAAAATAGGAAGAAATTATGTTTATTTAACAAATTTTCTGGAAAAAAAATCTTCAGAAAAACTGCAAGTGTAACAATTGCAATTTGATACTCTGTCTGATCTGAAATTACTTACGTTCCTGATTCACATAAAGTGGCTATTCCTTAATAAAGCTTGGGAGGTAATGTGAGAGGAGAGGGAGGAGAGTGATAGCAAATACCAAAAAAACATAAGGGAAAGCAGTGCTTAACGTCACCTTTGCAAGCAGGGGAGGTTGTGATAACTTGTTTTCCCATATCAGGGTGTCTTGAAATAATTGAGAATGTTACAACTGTGCTGTCATCCCAGAGCTGAGTTAATTGAACTAGATGTATTATTCAGCAGACACAAGCTGTAAGGAAATTATGATTCAGTAATAATTCTGTTAAAGTGCAAAATATTCAGAAGATTATAGCATGAGATACGGGGATGAAATTCTGATAAAATGGGAAATAGGATCAGCAAAAAGACTGCTGTGGTCTTTTTGTTTCTGCAAATAAAGTGAACACAGAAAAAATGTGGTGTCATAACCTAATCATATTGTGATGAGTGAGGGGGGAAGGTGGAAGTTTGCCTTAATGTTAGGAGAATGACATGAAATCAGACTTGAGTTTTTTGTATGCCTTCCACCAATCAATATGTTTAACAGCTGATGCTGTAGGTGTAGAAGATAAATATTTCACTGTATTAAATTAGGAGACTCATTTACATTAAAATTTACATTATGATGTTTAAATTGAGAACCTTTGAAACTTAATTTTAACTTAAAGTGAATAATGTGGAGGCATTATTGGTAAATTACATTCTGCTTGTTCAGTCAGTAATTGTGTATAAGAACATGAAGTTTGCCATTTGCAGGTACATGACAAACTAGGCTTAATGGAGAGATGCTAAAAATGCCTATGAGCTGGAAAAGTGCTCAATGAGTCTTCCAGCTCAGGCAGTGTGCAGGTGCTACCAGTGTATCGAGCTAGTTTGTGTGTGAGTGACAGGGCATCCTAGGAGTTAAATTATACCCTGATAGTGAAATGCTTAAGAGCTTTCTGCCCACTGTTAGTGATCGAGATTAGCCATATGCCAGCCAAACATTCACGGTCTCCAAGTGTGGAAAATGCTTTTAGATCATTCAGATATTAACTGGTTTTTAATTGGCATAAATGCTTTGTAGAATTTTCCTCTGTTTACTTTGAGCAGCTCTGCCTTTGCATTGCAGTCTTGCTATGAATTAGCAGTTAAATGCAGGCTACATAATTCCTAATTCTTAATTCTTTGTGAGTTGAGTTTTTTTCCCTTGTAGCAGAATATTTATTCTTTTCATAAATATTCTTATCCTTAAAATAAATATGAAAGGTTAGGGGAGAGAAAGAAAGAAGAAGAATTATGCATCTGGTGTAGCAATCCTGCAACTGAAATTGAATGGCTTGATGTACAGTAAAATAATACAATTAGCCTATGGCTATACTATGCACCATTACATAATGAGTTTGTATTTACAAGCGCATTAATTCCAGCTCTAAGGTCAGTCAGTACAGAAATAAAAAACTCCTTTTTTTCCCCCCATTGTGTCCTGATTAAAGAAAGTGCTGTTTGGTTGGTTGTTTTTTTTTTCCTGTTTTCAGTCATTTGATTGTCTGTTTTAATATCCATCACTATCCAACCTCTTACTGATAATCAGGGTTCTCCCATGATGCATTTTAGAATCATGTCTAAATTTGTGAAGTCAAGGGATTTTTCAGTCTGTGTTACTGCTTTTATAACAGTTGAATTAGGCAGCTGTGGCCTTGGGGAATTTAGTGGTTGCCTTTTGCAATTGAAAGTATTCATTAATATGGTATTGTACCATAAATATTAAGATGTTATGCCTGCAAGACAAACCTTACTAAACTTGCCTTTCAGTTACTTTTTTGATAGTCTGATCCATTGTGTGAGAACCTAGAATGATACTGCAATTTGCAATATTTGTATTTCTGACTGCTACTGAATATGGTGAACAAACCAATTAACTTTAACCTTTATTTTTTAAAATTTTTCTTGCTTGACATAGAGGTGACTTTATCTTTGAACTCTCCAAATTTTTGTCTGGTTCAAAACCTAACTTAAATAAATGTCCTCTACTCTTAACTGTCTGTTTTATTTCTCCTTTCCACTTTGTGTTATTTTGGGGAGGTTTCAAAGGAAGGCCCCTTGAAGTGCTGTTTGAATTAAGGGTGGAAAGTTCAATACAGAAGATTCTCAGAGCATATGAAATTTTGTGTAAGTCGCTGTAACCACACTAACAAGAACCTAGCTGCCTTCTGGAAAATGCTTTGTTCATTACTGAAAAAGAAAATGGACTTTATTACAGTGTGGAAGACTCTTCATCCAGTTTTTTTTCAATAAAGAAAAGGAGTGCTAGAGCAACATGTGCCATGCTTTGGTTAATTTGGGATGCACCTGCTGGTGTCAGTGAGAAGGCCTCCTCCTCATAGCAGTGAGGCAGGGGCAGGTCCAGCTGCCAGCCACATCTGATGTGTTGACTTGGAAAAAAACCCTCTGACCCCTCCTTCACCAAGCCTTTTTAAATGTCACCTTTTGTATATCTTAATAGTTTGCTGTACTGTTTTGTATTTGATTAAATTGTACTGTTACAAAATCACCAGCAGCTCAGTATCTGTAGTTTTTTTAACAGTTTGTTTTGGATTAGATGTGCATCATATTTCTGCTATTAAATATTCAGCTTTTGATTTTCCTGAGAAGCAACGGCAACAATAACAAGTCCTTTGAAAGAAAATGCTACTTTTTTTATTTTCATTTAATATATTTTCTTACTTGATTATATTGCCTCCTTCATTCATCTAGACACAATGCTATATACTGTTTTCATTGTTTATGACTAGAACTAATAATCCTACACTTTTTAATTATTAAATTTGAATAAAATACTAACTTGTTTGCTTTTAAATTACTTAGTTGTCTTTTAACTGCATGGGAACTGAGCATTCTTTGTAGTACTGTTAAAATGAACTCTGAATTAGTTACACAATCTCATTACTTCATGTCATGGTTGTTCTTATAAAAGGTTTATTTTATTGGAAACATTTTGTTCAATGTATTGTTGTAACCTTGATCCAATATGAAAAATATATGGGCAGTATAATCTGCTTACTGATGCAAATACTGTATAAAGATAATGTAATTTTAAATTTTGTTTTAGTTTTGCTTGTATTTTGAAAAATTGTATGTCTTTTTCTGGAGCAATATTTCTCAAACTTATATTGCAGCTTCCAAGGGAGTTAATGAAAGGTTCAAAGAGTTTTAAAAAACATTAAAAAGAATTTCAGATAGTATGTATTAAATATTGATTGAATTCATTGTTTAGATAGAAGAATCAAAAATAATGTGCTGACTCACTGGGACACCCTCTCAGTTCCTTCAGGACTGGGGGTACAAAAAGCTTCAGTAGGCCTGTTAGCAAGGGGGAGGTGGGGACCACAGGGTAGAGCCAACCAGGGACAGAACAGCTTCTGAAGGAGAGGGGACTTGGGTGCTGTCAGTCAGTACTTACAGGGATTTCCTTTTTCCCGGTGTTAGAGAAACTGAGCTGCTGTGAGTGAAGACGATTCCCATTCTCCAGCCAAGTGACAGTTTAGGAAAGGCTCCATAAAGACTGATGAACCTGAAGGAGGGTGGTGCATTCAAAATGTTTGAGAAATAGTACTCCAAAATATACTGAATTACGGATTGTGTGTCTGTCATTGTGGATTAAGATTGATGCAGGGTCATTTGTGGGACATTTTTTAGGTTGTTCCAATTTTAATATAACCTTAATGTAACTTGTAAACTTTCTCTGTCAGGCTTTTCCCATGGGCCAAGTATTCAACTCTTTAGACCTGATAATGTTTTAGTTCATTGCTGTTTCAGCAATCCCACTTGCCCTGACGAGCCTGCCAAAAGGAACTGTAGCAGGAGAATCTCTACTCCTTGGAAGAGAGTTAACTCAGTGGTATCACTGATCTCCAAGGCACCCAATTGAGAAATACTTGATTGGAGTTGCATGTGGTTTTGTGTCCGGTGTGCCTGCTTGTGGCCCACTGAGTGGCTGCTGTTGAAATTGAGAGCTACATGTGCTGGTTACTTGCAGGCGACCAGAGGGGCTTGAAGTGAACAGTTGAGGTCTCTAAATTTCAATGCAAAATGCATACCTCTAGACCATGTTCTGAAGGCTTTCTTTTCAACCAGAGGGGGTCTGAAGAACTTTTAATTCTGTATATAAAAATAAAAGCTGAACTTCACAGCACAAGGTGGTAGTTACAACAGTGCTCTCAGTGTATAGAGCTACTGTCAGGAAGGACCATTTGAATGTTTTTACCATGTAAAAATTCTTACTGAGCTGCTGATTTACTGGTGTAGTCATGATAAATACTTTTTTAAAAAAAAAAAGGATGGTGACCTATTTTTAAATTTGGATTTTCTTTTTTTTTTCTAGTTAGTCAGTTTTTCTGTTTCTGGAGAAATAAGCAGAGAGTTGAATTTGGCAATGCTAAAGAAATATGAAAAATATATGAGACGTCATAGCATGTTTTGAGACAATCCTACATGATTGTACCTCCACTTGGATTGCATTGTATTACAATTTCTATCCCCTTGGGAGGTCCAGGTGCCAATGCAAGGTGAATTTGCTTTGCCATCCTGTGGGGTACCACAGTCATTCCGAGTGTCCCCAGTTACACTGTATATTCACCTCTGAAAGTGTCTGGCGGGGGAACACTTGCCTTCAGTAAGTTGGATAGCTTGTGTCTTTCTGTGTTAAACTGAACACCATTTCTTCCTCTTGCACTCGCTGTTTTAACCACCTTCCTGTGCTGAAGGATAAATCGAAGTATGCATTTATCAAAGATGTACAAACCCAAACTGATTTCCAGGATCAACCAGCAAATTGCCTGGAGGGCAAACTGACTTGTATGTCAGGGCTGTGTGTAATACCAGACTTTCTTTTTTTTTTTTTTTCCTTCTTTTTTTTCTTTTTTCTTCTTCTTTTTTTTTTTTTCTTTTCAGAAATTAGGGCAATATCATTAGAATTTAAATAGTTGCAGCCAGGTATTCTAGGCTGTAACATAAGGGAAATTCTTTACCTGTGTCCTCTAGCCCTCCAGCAGCTTATCAGGACCACCAGAGGAACACCAAACCCTTGTAAGTCCAGATAATTTTATGCTTGAGCATGATTTTCCCTATATAACATGAACCATAAGCTCCTGTTGACTGCCACCATTCCAGTCTCTAAGGCCCCCTTTCCTCTTACCTGCCTTTCCTTGAAGATAAATAAAGGGGTTGTCTTCTTCCTCTAAATAGAGAAGAGCAAACCCATCTACACAGTTTGTCTTCCTCTCAGTGCTTCTGCTGGTATGAGCCATGAGCAAACAGCTTGGGCTTAACAAGTGTAAACAGGATCTAGGTCACAGAATTCTCTTGGCTTACGATGAAAATCCATTCAACAGGCTATACCCAGCAAGCCACAAAGTGTTCTTGTTATAGAAGTGCAAGGTGTCAGAAAGGTAACAAACAGTGTTGCATTAGTGAGTGGTTCAAAAACATCTATGGCTACAGTGTCACAGATGAAAACTTAAAGGATAAGATTTTTGTTTCTCTGAAAAAGGGAGGGGGGATGTTTAGGGTGTTTTTTATTGTTTTGGGGGTTTTTTACCTGTTTTTACCACCAACTTTATTCTTATTTTTGCAGACTTGTCTTGTTTTTAGTGATTGTAAAGTCTTTTACCTGTCTGGTTTTTTGTGTGTGTCGTTCTCCCTCTCTTCCTGTAAATACTGGCAGTCTTTTCTTGGCCTGGCTGTAGAATACTCACATTAACTCTAATGAGCAAGGAAAGAATTAAGCAGTATCACTGTTTATAGGAAACAGATTTTGAACATTCAAAACCAGAAAACTTGTGTCAGTTTGTAGTTGCTCTAAAGGTGGACTTGCAAAGTTTTAACAAGTAAATTTTAAGCATGCATTTTATTGTGTTAGAGATAAATAACATCTAACACAGCTCTCTTCCTAGAATAAGGCAGTAACTGGCTAAAGGATGAGGTTTCCAAAGTGATATTCATTGTTCCTACATAAAGATTGTAAAAAAGTAACACGGTGGTGGGGCCTTGATTTGATAGGCATAGATTCGAATGGCTTATCACAAGCTGATGAAAGGCCAACATTCTGACATTGTTCCTGCTTTAAACTTTTGGGGTTTTCTGCTACAGTGTCAAGATTAATATCTAGAAAATGAGAACAGATTATTCTGCACAAGAATGCCCTTTTGGTCTGTCAAAAAGTATTGTTAATAGTGCTGGGAGGAGGATCTTTCTGTGCACCCATTCTGTCCACATTTAGAGCTTCTCTGCCATCAATACAATGTGAAATGTTTGTGTCTTCAAATAGTTACTAAGGCCAGAAATTTTAGGTATAGTGAACTCTCTTCAATCCCAGCACTTCTTTCTTCAAGGAGTAAACTTCCAAAAAGGTGAAGGAGAAAAAAACTCTTTCTAAGCAAAGCTTCGTGTATTTTAATATTTGATTCTTTTTAGGGTGTATGAAGATACTCTTGTACTTGCTGTTCTGCTCTTCTTCTTCTTCTGCCTGAGTTTAGTTATCACCCAAACCAAGCCACACAAGGCTTTTGTTTTTAGACAGACATGTTATTAAGTAGACTAAAACAATCAAATTTTTCTTCCCATTTGATTTTTCTGCATGTGTAGAGAGTTAGAAAATCTTGCTATGATTTTCAGCCCTGCAGTGATTTAATAAAGGTAGTTAAATTAAGGAAGAAAAAGTTGTGCTTAATTCACAAGATAGAGAGTGAGATGTGATTAAGAGGAAGGATCCTATCTGGACTGGGATAGCTAGAATGCATGATTATTTTGCAAGGAGGGTACAGTTTATTTACCTGTGAGTAAATGTTATTTTGTGAGGAGTGTGCTCAGGGGAATGAAGAATAATACTAATCTCCCGTGGATTCTCATAGCGCGTGTGCTCTGAGGATGCAGTACCTGACTTAACAGCATCTGCAGGCATAAACTGAAGCTTTTACACTTAATTCTTAAGCTGTAGAGCAGATGGGAGGACTTGACATTCAATTTAGTGCCTGCTTATGCACCTTTTGCTATAAACACTAGGCTTTTACAATGTTAGTTTAATTAAGGAATTAACTGGATTCTGTATGTTATTTACTCGTTAAGATTTCTCCAGTAGCTCTAGTGATCACTAATTTTATGGGCACTGGCAATAAACTTGTTGTGCTAAAGGGAAAAAGATGTAATCAGAGCAGTCAATTTTATAAGAACAGTACATGTCCATTTGTAGATGTCTTCTTAGCATGAGTGGGTTTTTAGTCAGTTTAAAAGCACACAAAACATTACAACTGCTCACTATTTCTTTAGCTTTCTGACCTATAGTCTGGTTTTGGCTTTTACAAATAAAAATGTATAATATATAAGGATAATCTTAATTCATATATAAAGATAATCTTGATTATTTCTCTCTCTCTTTTGAACCAGCCTCTTATTCCAAGAAGCCCTACGAGCAGTGTTGCTACTCCATCCAGCACTATCAGCACACCTACAAAAAGAGACAGCTCTGCCCTTCAGGATCTCTACATACCCCCTCCTCCAACAGAACCTTATGTTCCAAGGTAAAAAAGATAATTTCACAGTACAATTTGATATAAAACATAGTTGTGAAGTAACTGACCATTCTGTTCATACCTATTTATTAGTCTGCCCTGCAGATAATACTGTATTAATACTTTATTTTGCAGGGAAACTGGTTATTAAGGGTAGATATGTTGAATCAGCCCCACAATGTTCTGAATCAGTATCTTGTCTACAAAATGGACAGTAGCCTATAGAAAAGAAGATTCAGTACCCTATTTTCACAAATATGGGATAATCAATTGACTGCAGCAGTCTCATCCTCTTTCAGAAGAGCAAAAGTTACCTGAAACCCTGAATCTGTAACTAGGAAAGGAGCTCATATCTGTCCCTTTGCCCAATAATCATGATGATTAGGGAGTCTCAGTTAAATGCAAGAAACTTTACATTCAAAAACAGCACTGTTCAGTCCTGCCATAGTGTTTTTCTTTTTTAGATATATTTGATTAGATAGTATTAGAGCAAATTTGTGTTTTAGTGTGGCTGGTCTGCTAGACTGTGCAGTGACCATGCTGCATACCCTGTCAGTATACCTGCTACTCTGACCTGCCACCTGGAACAGGCATTTTTGTCTCTCCCAGGTCTCTGGACTTGCTTGTCTGGCAGATCCTCCTTGCAGATTCATTAGCCTACATTTACAAAGCCACAAATGATTCAGTATAATTCAGTAATGTACACAGATGTTGCTTTCCTAAAATTCTGAGAGAATTATGGTCTACAAATAATACAAAAGGGGCTACCCAGAGGTCTAGGAATGTATTTAAGAGGTATCAGAATTCCTAAAGCTTCCATATTCTTAGGCACAGGCTATCATATGTCCAGTTAATGTATTTTTAAATTACTTCTTGTTTTTCTTTTAGTTGCCTTTCTTGGAAAGGTTATAAGGGCAGCAAGTTCTTTCTTGTACCTGAGTTTCTTGTAGCCGAGTTTTTCTTACACTTTCTTATCAGCAACTCCTCTAGCCGGTTAATAAGATGCGTAACCTGATACTGACAGGACTTTCCAGGGGATTGTCCAAGAGTTAGGTATATGGCAAACTAAATTGCCTAGTGGGGAGGAGAAGTTGTTGACTTCATGAGGATGTCACAAGCCTTTTGTGAAGCCTTAAGCTGTGTCCCATGTTCCTTCCTTATCCCTGCCTCATCTGTACCTGACTTGGTTTCTATTTCTCAGAGAAAAAAAATAAAAATTATTTCAAATGTGACATGTATATCCCAGTTGAACTTACAAATACTCTAGTTTACTATCACTATTTTTTTTTCTTTTAATTAAATGAAAACGTTCTCAATCATGACACTTGAATTGTGCTCAGGAATCGAATATGTATTTTATCACCCTGATAACAGTACTTTGTTATGCCCACATAAATACTTTAAGGACATGGTTTTCAGAAAATTGAAAGAAAAGAACCAAGTATTTCATTCTAATCCATTAACATAAAAAAGCTGGGGCCAACCAAAACATAGTCTTAGGTGTGTTTCACTTTGAATGCAGTAGTCATATGGTAAAGACCTAGTGCTCCTGAAACTATACTGTCTTAAAAGAACTAGTACTTTTGTACTGCTTCTGATTATGTTTAACATTCCAAAAATACTTTTATTGATAAGAAGTGCATCCTCATTTTTTAAAGTATTTTTGGTAAACATTCACTACTCTTCAGTTTTTGAGTTCTGCACTAAAAATTGAGATCTTCCAAATGGATTTTGATTATTTATTAATAACATCTCTTAAATCATTATGATAATGCAGTAGTTTGGACCAATTCTGTTTAAATCTTATAATATATGTTAGTACAAACTGTAATCTTGTAGAGAGATTAAGCTTTGTACATTGGAATTTTTTCATCAGCTTAATCCAAATGGACTATTCCTGATTTCACCTGTCACATAGGGTGCAGTGTTTCTGAATAATTTGTTTGGGCATTTCATCAGGTTTTTTGTCCATGATTAACTACATTAAATCTTGTGTGCATTTTGGGTATTCTTGAACTGCTCAACATCTGTTTCTCAGTTTGCTGTTGCCATTCCAAAGGAAGCAAAGCAAACAAACAAGCCCTCCTTTTGTTCCTGGAATAGAGGAAAGGACTTGATATTTTGATGTAAATTGTAAAGCCCAAAGCCTTGGTGATGATGCCCACAGACGGTACAGCTGCTGACATATCCTCACATGGATGGCATGACAAAAAGGGACCAATACTTTCCACGTGCTGATTACTTAGGAGTGCTGGTTGTATGTTACTGCCTGTTCATATTTATCGAGTACCTTTGGGGGTGAGAGCTGGAGCCCTCATCTCCAGAGGGCTGTGGCAGAGGGTGTTTGCCTGGTTCTCTGCTTAACTCCATGCTTGCAGTAAAGATCCCTCTAGGTTAGGCTGCCCTGCCTTCCTTGTGCCGGTCCCTGATGGTGGTTGCAGCATTGATTAGCATCTGGCTGGTTTATGTCGGTCTCCATCATGTTACCTGCTGGGGTCCCCAGCTCTGTCACCACAGAAGGTTTCTCTGTGACTGGAGGAGAGCCCACAACCCTGTTGGGGGTGCACCAGCCTCCCTCACTAAGCCAACACTATCCCTGCTCTGAGAAAGCAGCTTGCCAAAGTGAGTGTAGTGATCAGTGGGGGTTTGTGATGGTGCACTGTCACACCGAGGCAAGATGGCCTTTTCTCATCCCTCATATCTGCCTGGGTCCCAGGAGGAGGCTTTGCTTGGTCCTCAGATGGAGTCTCAAGGTGCCAAGGGAAGTAGGGGTCACCTGGCCAGCTTGGAACTCACATGGGAGTCCAGAGGGGCTGAAGGACTACAGCAGGAGCATACGGCCCAGCTTCTCTCTTGATCACCTCTTGGGCATTTTGCTACCCAGAAATAACTGTCTGATCAGGACTTTTGCAGCCATCTTCAGTCACATTTACTAGATGAGGCCTGGTTCATGTAGTGCAAGAAAGGACTCCTAACCCAGCACAGCTTGCTCTCTTGTTTGATGCCTTTGAATAATTTCCATTTTCAAAGAAAGGGTCAGGGGTGCAGGAAAGCAAAAAGATCTTGGGAATCTGACACAAACTGCAAAGTGAGCACTCTCCTGGGGTAGCAGCTGATAAGCAGGTGCTGCACACTGTATTTGAAACTGCATAGATGTACCTATACAACTTCTAGACTTGAAATGATTGTGCAAAACTATGTCAGGTGTCTGTACCTCTCCTGTGCCTGGTTCTTCTTGATCTGGAATTAAAGTGTAAGGAACCAGATTGAGTTTGCTGATTCTTGCCATATAACCATGTCTTAAAACTATCCGATGTATTTAAAAATATAAGTATAAAAATGTAAGGCCAACATTATTCCTCTGCCCTAAATCACAAAATTCTAGCTATATTCCAGAAAAACCAAGAAAAATAAAAAGCATTACTGCACATCAATTTTATTTTTATAATTCTTTTCAAGAGAAACCAGTGAGATGCATAAATCTGTAAAGAATTGAACAAACAGAGACGTGTGAGGTAAGGTGCATATAAGTGCATACATATGCATATATGCTGTGTGATCCTGATGTGGGGTGGATTTCATCTGTTTCAGTGTATGAAATATTGACATAGGCCCATGTTTATTGAAATATTCACAGTTTAAAAAAAATAAGTGTCTTATCTCAATATATTAAAAACTTCTCTTTTTAACTAAAGGGATGAAAAGGGAAATCTCCCCTGTGACGATGTCGGCAGACATATAGTGGGCAAACCGGTTCATACAGGATCTGAATCTCCAAACTCATTTCTGGACCAGGAATATCGGAAACGCTTTAATGTGGTTGAAGAAGATGCAGTTTTATACTGCTATGAATATGAGAAAGGAAGAACAAGTGGTCCTGGAAGGAGAGAGAGCACACCGACATATGGTACAGCATTGATCTCGTAAAGATAATCACCATTTCTTGATTTTAGGATTTCCGTGCATCTGCTTTTGTTTTTAACCATGAAAATATTGCTGGTGGCCATTGATTTTGCTAGGAATTCAATACTACTTTAGTCCAATTTCAACCTAAGAGCTTACTCTGTTACAGGAAAGAAAACAAAACTTACTATGATAGGTAAGACCAGTTTAAAATTGATGGGTTTTCTGAATATAAATTCTATTTTTCTGTCATCTTAGTTTTCCAGATTATGTTTCAGTATCATTTTATTGAAAAAACAATATACCAGAAGCTCGTGGTTTTTTACTAAAAATACAGAATGGAAATGTTCTTTCATTATAAGGGCAAGACTTAATAAGTTTTGGAATTCAGCTTTGGAAGAATTTTCCTAGGTATAATAACAATCAAACCTCTTCAGATTTACCAAGAGACGACATGCTGCTTTCATGCCGCACTGCTCTCTAAAACTCTTTAATTTTTCTTTAGTCCCAGAATTGAAGTATGACTAATGACAGTGTGCTTTTTTTTAGTAATACTGTATTAACCTCCTGTAAGTTCCTATATTGCAAGTGGTGGCTTTTTACATATAGCAGTTCCTCTTTGTTTGAGATCATAGGTTGTTTGAAGGAGTTTTGCATGTTAACCCTCATGTGTATTCATGCTACATCCACATCTTGGATTTTGGCTTATTTAGGATGAGAATTCAGAAACAATTTCTGGTAAGAGTTTTGATGCTCAAACCCTTGTACTCCAGCTTATTTTACCCTTGAAACTGTTGGAACTCTTCTTTTAGCTAGTATAGTAACTTGTTTCGGCTTTGGACTGGGAGAACTGGTTTTCTGTTGCCGAGTATAAAATTGTACAGACACAGACTTGTTAGGCTATAGAAGAAAATGAAGAGGAAATCTCATGTTTAAAAAAGGGATTTTGACTGCTATAGCGTTAGCTGAGCACACACTTGATTATTTTTTCAACCTACCTGGTATGTTACTTCAGTTTTTAAAGTGAGCACAAGCTGTATGTTAGAGTTGTTATAGCAATCCTGTCATCATATCCCTTTGTGAAGAAAATAGATGTAATTTATGAAGCATAGATTTAGTACATCATGCAGCCAAGCTCCAAAATCACCTGGGAACCTTGATATAAATTGAACTTGAGCTGTGTAAAGTATCCTCAGGACCTGGAGCAATGTGCTTGCACAACATTAAAGGTTGCATTTTCACAAAATGCACCCTTTCTACACAAGTACACTATCCTGCTGAAAAATCTTCAGTATCCTTTTGATTTCAGAGTGTTTTCAAGTGTTCTCTAACCATGCCCATTCTGTGCAAAATAACTGCTAAGTTTTCAAAATGGATGTATCAATTTTATTACTCCACTATTTCAGATACTACAATTGGTGTCTGCAGTCAGTTCCATTAACAGAGATGTACTCATTGTTCCAGGCATAAAATTTTAATACTGGTTGTCCAGAGTGAAGAAGAACACGTTTCTTCTTCAAGGACTACTGAATCCATTATTTTGTTATAGGATAGCTTTTTTAGCCTTTTTTTTCTGTTAGCAGAGAGGGTCATAAAGACATGGATCAAGGACTCCACTGAAAATCAGTCATTATTTAACACATTTGTTTTACAGCCTTTCACTTTTGATCTCACTTCTTTTTTTAATGAATTCACATCGTCAAGTCCATTTTCGTTTAAGTGCATTTTCTAAAAATATTATCATTTCAGCATTACATTCTAAAGTTTCCCACATGGCATTTGTTAACATAAGGTTTGTGGGTAGGCATGACCTTAGGGTTTCACAGAAATCTGGAAAATGACAATAACACTCTTCTGGCTTATTGTGACCCATTAAAGGTCAAATAGAGTTCCCAGGCCTAGAGAAATAATTATTTTTGACATGTTCTTATCATTAATTTTGTGATGGTGTCAATTTTTAAAAAAAAATTTTCTCAGTCCTCCGTCGTGAGAGGTTAATTGAACCCTCTGTAATTTCTTTATTGGAATCTTTTGACATTTTTTGACAATGTTAACAAAGATATTTCTCTTTCATGCTCTTACTGGCTTCTAGCTGTTATATAGTTGCTGCTAATTGGCCTTGGAAAGCTTCTGTTCACAAGCAAGATGAAAATTTTCCCGAGTGTCCTCACCGTGGAAAAGAGATTAGAGAATCCATAGGAGTTAGAAACAAGGTTGTTAGGAGAGGTAACAAGCAAATGAAACTTGAGTTTAGGGAATGAAACAAATTTGATCATTGCAGTTTTAATGCCTGATACAAAAGCAGGTACTTTGACCAGCTGAAGGTTTTGTAGAAGATTTATTGTTACTTTTGATAACAATCAGATTTTACACAATTTTGTAGCTTTTGTATTTTATTAAGTGTGCAGTTCTTATTAATATCTGTGTCCAGCCTCACAAGAAAAAGAAAGTTTTATTTCTAGAAAAAGAAACTGTTGAGAGCTGTTTCTGATCAAGTAAACATGAGCCGTATACATCCCCACTCAGGAAATGACTTCGTAACTGTGTGCACTAAATCTCACCGTCTTCAATCAGACTTAAGTATGTGTCCCTAAATAGTAAAATGAATGATAAGTGAAAAGTTTAAAATGTATGTGATTTTCCTGAGTAGTGATGTATTTGTGACCTGATCCTGTGGTCTGTACAGAACATACAGCTTTTTTGTTGATTTTTTTATTTAAAAGATAATAAAAACTTTTACCATTACGCTGCCTGCATGGTATTGATGTGTTTTTCATGGACACAGTACTTCAGCAGGGAGATGGACATGTTTGAATATTTGTTTTCATTATAAACATGTCTCTTTTTTTCAGTGTATCATAGATTTAACCTCAAAAATGTGGAGTAAGGCTTTTATGTAGGGATTTTCTGCTCAAATAATTTACAAGACTTTTGAAGTTTTTATTTTTAGCTTTGCTACTTTTAAAATCAAATTATTTACTCACTTTTTGGGTTTGTGACTGGTAGATTGATGTTGTAAAGAGCAAGGGCTGATCTTGTTGGGAAAACATTTTGTTTTCAGTCTGTCAGGTAATATGCCATGTGCTATGCTACTCTGTTTTGTTTCAATACACTATTTAACTTGCTAAAGAGTTCAGAACACGCTAAGTAGCCCCACTAAGTTCCATAGCACACTGATTTCACTGATTTCCGACTATATATTTCCAATCCTTAAACAGAAGTCATAGTTTACAGCATTTTTTAAAATCAATTCAGCAGCTTCCAATCAAAATTTAAAAAGATAGGATAGTCTTCATCTATTCTGTCTTTTACTGTCTGAAGTCCAAGTGAATTTAGCAATGATAATGTACTTTGCTTTATGTGGATGAAATGCTACGAAAGCAATTACATGTAGAGGTTTTCTGCTTCCTTTCTTACTCAGTCACTGATGGATCTTGTAAGCCCACCAGCAAATATGCTATTTCTGAAGGTACTTCAGTGATATGCACAAGTTTCTGTTACCAGCAATTCACATATGCTTTAAAACAGTTCCCCCGTGTGTGTGTCAGGCACTTCCAGAATAAAAAATAGATATTGCTGAGTGAAAACTAAAGTAATTTGAATGCGTTTGTCAGTGTCAGACGTCACTCCAGTGATGATTTTGTAGGGCCCTGGATTTACTTTCTAAACTTAAAAAAAAATCCATTAAATACTTAGCTGCTTCTTTTCTGTTAAAGAAAACAGAACTCCTGTCTTAACCTCTTGTTCAGAGGCAACGCTGGATCCTCTTTCGTAAGCAACCCTGTAGAACAGCAGCTTAGCATATGATTTGTTCTTTCTTCTAAAGAATGTTAAGTTAATGCTGCCTTATGGTGTGTGATCTCGATTTTTTCCTCTGTTTCCAGGGAAGCTGAGGCCTATTTCTATGCCAGTAGAATATAACTGGGTGGGAGATTATGAAGACCCCAATAAAATAAAAAGGGATACTAGGAGAGGTAAGTGATATGAACATACATCTTATACGAGGCATTAGGGGGTTTGTCTTGCTTTAAGCTTTATATTTCAACATCATTTTGCAGCTCGCTTAGCAGTATATGTTTGTGAACCTGTTTTGGTGTTTTCTTTATTATGTATGCTTATTTTTTTGTGGAGTCTATTTTAGGATTGAGGCAGTTGATTAACCTGGCAAAGAAAGTCATGACTGCAAAGACATTCAATTTGTCATAAATTCATCTTGGCATTTCAATGATACAGCTGTATTATCCCATCCATTTTGAAACTGGTCTTAATTTTATAATACTAGAGAACAAAATGTATGATTACTGCTGATAAATAATTTTTTTGCTTGAATGAGAATTATATACCACATTTCTTTGTCTTTAAGAGTTCTTTTTATATGGAAAACATTCTAGAGCAACATGGGATTTACCTCAAAATCAAAGAGGATAAGTTCTTCAAAATTTTGGTTTGTGAGGCTTGGGTACATAACTCCACATACTAAATTATGACCTCTGAGATTGCTCTTATCAGCCAGGAACAAGGTGTTACAGTAATGACAGCTATTTTTGTAAAAATATTAACTAAATATTCAGTAGGGATCAAAAAAGGAAACACTTAGGAATTATTAGGAAAAGAATACAAGACAAATTTAGAAGTACTTTTATGCTCCTGTGTCAATTGTTGCTCATGCTTTGTGTGTGCAATTCCAGTCTCTTAATCTCTTAAGAAAAACACAGTTGAATTCAAGAAGGTTTAGATGACAACAAAAATTAATCAGATGCGTGAATTGACTTCCAAACAGGGGTTAATTAGGCAGGCTGGCCATTATCAGTTTCGGGAACTTAAGAAGGATATAATAAAGGTTTATAAAACCTTGTGTGGAATGAAGTAAGGAAATAGGTTTGTCCATGTTTAATCTGAAACAAGAGCAAAGAGATCAAATATCTCTGTTGGATGCTGGTTAAAAAGAAAATGAGCTGGTGCAGTTCATGTTGAAGCTAAAGAATCTCTTGCCACAGGAGGTTGTGGATACTAGAAGTTCACATTAATGCAAGGAAAAACCAGACAATTTTGTGAAAGAGAAATCTGCTGAGGTTTCCTAAACTGACAGACACTGCTTCTGGGTCAGGATGTCTCAGCTACAAATTCGTACATGCTGGAAGAGTATTCAGGGGAAGTATGTATTATATGGTGAATGATCTCCAATGAACATTCAGAGCAAATTACTTTAAAATGTGTGGCACCACTGACATTTGTATTCATTAGGACTCCTGGTAAAAAAGTAGCAAACCCTCCCAAAATTATCCTAAATCCATCATTGCTCATTTTTTTAAAACTCCAAGACAAAATTTATTGATGTGCAACTTCTTTTATATTTTGTTCCCTTTATTTAAAATATACCAGAAAACTGTAAGAATCATGAAATTTCCCACCAAAAGTTTGCTTTCTTATTATATCTGAACCAAAGAAGCAAATGGGTTTTGTTAATGAAATAGTCCTGAAGAGTTAAAATTGACAGCAGATCTTAGCAAGAATATTGCATGTTTTGGAAGCAGGATTTACATGCATGCAACAGTTCACAACAATATTTTGCAT
Source organism: Eulacestoma nigropectus (assembly GCA_013397775.1). Taxonomy (NCBI): domain Eukaryota; kingdom Metazoa; phylum Chordata; class Aves; order Passeriformes; genus Eulacestoma; species Eulacestoma nigropectus. Next base: position 157,934 of record VZTE01003366.1, read on the forward strand.
TACTTTTCTTTCCATAGAAAATTCATTGCTTCGCTATATGAGCAATGAGAAAATAGGTCAAGAAGACTACATGTTTCAAAGGAATAGCAAAAAGGATACTGGGAAAAAGTCCAAAAAGAAGGGAGACAAGAGTAGTAGTCCAAGTCATTACTCGCTGTTGCCTAGTTTACAAATGGAGTCATTGAGACAAGAAGTCATGGGCACACCTGGACCAGAAACTGCTTTGTACCATGTGAGTAAAAATGACATTAAAAAAAGTCTTTGCGCTGTGCTTGTGATAAGAGACAGTCTTGGTTTTATAGTGGTGTTCAAACATATTTTGGACTGCTGCTGTTGCACTGATATCTATTCTTCAGAGAATAACTAGGTCTCTAAGAAATTTTTTGGAATTCTTGATTTTGCTGTCACGATGTGGGATGGACAGCAGTGTTTTATTTCCTTTATCTGGAAGATAGCACTTTTGAAATGCAGTGTGCTATCTCTGCCTTGACTTACTTGCTGCTGATGGAAAGGGAAGTAGCAGTAGTTTCCTGAATGGCTAGAAGCCTTCTTCCCAGCATCTCTGTCACTGCAGTATGCTAGGTGTTGTCAGGCAACCTCTTTACTACAGGTACTTGAAAGGCCTGATAATGGCAGGAAAACTTGTGGAAGGCATTTGTTTTTCCTTTGAGGTAAGGGGATTAATGCATGTAACTGTTTTTAACATACAGCCCTCAGGAATGCAAGTATAGATGTGAAGGAAGGGGTTGTGCTGAATAGGATGCAAAAGGAAAATTGCAGTAACTTGCATGTTTTTAAGTGTGTCCAAAAAATGGAGTTAGAAGATCACAACATATTTTAGATGTGATAAGACATTCGCCCAATAGCACTTGCCATGTATCGAGAGAATACTCACCTCTAAGTGACATTTCTTTCTCAGTATATGTTAAGTTCCTGACATTATGCAGTGACAAAAGCTTTTATTTTAAGGTACCTTCTTTTTTTTTCTTTGGTTCCCTATATCACATTATAAGTCTAGTTTCCAAATTCTGTACAAAAGTAAATGATGCACACAGGAACTGGAAGATTCTCAGAACTCTGGTATGGAAGTTAATGAGCAACAGCAAGCATAGAATTGACAACAAGAATTTTTTATTTACTTTGGATATCCATCCACAAAACATTTGAACTGTTAACACCCCAAATTCCACCAGTATCAGCTAATCCTTCTTGTGCATCATTACCATTAAAAGATCTCTCTCTATAATGCCATTAAATCTTCAGCATCTATTTGAAAGTTTAGTAGGAGTTTTTTCCTTTATAAAACTAAATAAAGGTTATTCATTCTTTAGAATACAAATCAGTATTGATCTGCTGACTGGCTATGGAGCAAAATGCGTGAAGTAAACAGAAAAAGGAAGCTTGGGCTATTGATTTGTCCCAGGGGAAATGGAAAGGAGCCCTTCAGAAAGCATTTATAGCCCTCTGCAGCTGAATATTGTTGATGCTGTCTCTGGAAGCTGGCTGCTATCATGCAGTACCAGAGTTTCTTTTTTATAGTGATGACACCCAAGTATTCTGGTGCATACATCTTTGCCACATAGCAGAGCTAAAGGTTTTGTAACCTTTGGCAGATAAAGAGTGGGGGAGTACAGATAACACACAAGGAACTCATATCTGTCTGCAGTAAAATTTTATTAAGCTGCAGATAACAAATAAGACAATGAAAACATACTTTATGCTCAATTTGTGTCTTAAAGATCACTAAGAAAGTGGCTGTCCTATTACAAAATGGTTTTTTTACAATCAGCAGCTATAGTTTTTCACAAAGATTTCCGATTATTTGTAAATTGAAGCCTCTGGATGCACGTGAGTTGAGTGCAAAGGAACTACTCTGATAGTAGGGAAGGAGCTGGAGGTTTTTGTTGGTTTTGGTTTGTGTTTTTTTCAGAAGTCAATGTTTTCATTATGCTAGAATATCAGGGAAAGAGAGAATGCTGTGACTCCGTGCTGTGTATACCACAAGCCAGTGGATTTTCCTAAAGTCAAGAGCAGCTTCTACCAGGTGGCTTTAGTTGAATGTGAACCTGTAGTGCCTCAATTGTTTGTGTAAGGTCCCAGTGCTAAAGAACACTCCACCAGGCTTGTGAAGTAGCTCCAATCCCTGATTGCTCTTGTTGTTAAAAGTATTCACCTATTAACTTCTGTTTACCTGGCTTCTGTGTCCAACCATAATTATAAATGTACCATTATCCTCTGGATTTAAATGTATTTTGTTACCAAATTTATCCCCCAATATAGGATTTTACAGGTTATAATCCAATAACTTTGTAGACTTGCTTGAAAGAGTTAGAATGAGCATCTTAGGTTTTTCTTCAAAGATTGTGTTTTCACATCCTTCCCTCATTCTCATAAATCTTTCAAATCTTCATATCTAATCCTAAAATATCATGAACATTCTTCCTAAAGTATATATGCCAGCACAGCATGTAAATTTCTAGTAGCTGCTTGGAAAGGTTACATAACCTTTCCTGTTCACTATGTTTAAAGGACTGGTTACTGCTTTTAAGCATAGCCTTGGAATGAGAGTATGTTTGTTACTTGGTTTTAGTTTTATTTTTTTGTAATGATACTATTTGAAATCACTTACTTGCAAGACTGATATTCCCAATCTAAAAGCTTCTATCTTGCATTCTTTATTATTAAATACAATAACATTGTATATGGTTGGTCATGTTGAAACATGACTTCTTGGGTATGCTTGCTGAATAATCCATGTCTCTGAAGCAACCCTAAGTATGAAATACTTGAGCGTAAGGGCTCTGGACCCTCAAACTTTGCCCCTATGATTCCCAAGTCCATAACAAGGAGTACTGAAGCTCCAGGAATCTGGGGTCTGCTGTAGCATTTCCTTGCTCTGAAATTATATTTTTAATGTGTGTTTTTAGTGAAATAGAAAGCATTCACATTTCATTTCTTCTTTTTTTCCTTCTATTTTCTTTTCCCTTTTACTGAATTCCCTGGAGTAGAAGCCATGCTGCTCTCTCAGCGTTCAGATTTTGTGTCATTCGCTGGTCTTTGATTCTGTGTTACCTTTATTCAGTTATGTTTTCATTCTTTTATGACTCCATTGATATAAATGTTAAACAATTTTGGACTAAAAATGCATCCCACTAGTTAGTGATGAATTCCTCTTACAATTCCAGACCTCTTTCCTTTTGACTTTTGCAACCACTGACGTGAGCAGGTTGATTACCTTTTTTCTGTGAAGGTTTTCTGCAGAAAAGCAGCTTTTACAATTATGCTGACTTCAAGTCCTTCTGCTGCTTTTATATATGGCTCTACAGAAAGAAAAACCTGTGATCAAAAAACTACACTGCTGAATTAAATTACCACAGCTGAAACGGTATTATTTTTTGTGCTGTAAACAAAGTGGATGGTGTTAAAAAAATTACCATGGTAATGTAGAAGTGCCTGGTTGTTGTTTATTTCCTAAAAGCTATTCTGTAAAATGCCAGCAGGCTCAAATTGTTATATTGTAAAGTGATCGCAAGAGTGATGGCAGTCTAGCATTTTTCTGACTGTCAGAATACTAAACTTGCATAAAATCACTAGTTTTAACAGTTTTATGTATATTGTTGACCTGCCGTTGCAATCCAAAGCTGTCTGGTCAAGGGTACATTTCAGTTGCAACCTTGAAAGCTGAACAGGGTTTGCTTGTGTCCACTGAACGTAACCAATGTGATACCATAGCGAAACAAAAACTAATTTGTGTTGTGTCTGTGAACTAAACATCCCTTGTACCCTCTTCTGGTGTTTCTGAACCCTCACATACAAATTTTCTTCACTGCTTTGGTTTTTTTCCCATTCTAGAAATTGTTTGCAGCGTTACGTTGATTTCTAGCCAAGTTGTTGTTCTTGCGTTCTATTTTTCTTCCGCACTATTGTAAAAGAAACCAGCACAGAGTGTTAATGTTTTCATTAAGCTGAGGCAAACTGTTTGAGCTGTTGCTAATCTGATGTGCAAGCAGGTGTTCAATTCGGTCTATTTCTGTAGATAGAAAATAGCGCAGTAAAAATTGTCTTGAACTTTTGGGGAGCAAGAGGTGAAAGCTCTGACATATCCTTGTTTCTCAAGTTCATTATGTTTTCTGTATAGGAATTTTCTTGGTGTGTTGTGCTTTGTTTTTTTTGAAGGAAAATAATGTGGTTATTTAGGAGGGAGATAGAGTCATGGGTCAAAAGAAGTTCAGCATCAGGTTAATAATAATTTGCTCCTAACTGGATCAATACAACTTTCCCTTAGCCTAGAAAGAGCATTGCAATGTGAAGAAAAGGTTACAGGCAATTGTATGTAAGGAAGATTACTTTTGCTTGCATAACTCCCTACTATGTACAATAGGCTGCAACCTACACAAATAGACTTACATTATTGACCTTGTTTCTTCTCCCTTCCTGCCTCCCATTATCCCTTTGCCTTTTCTGGTGTGTGCTCACTTGTTCATGTGTTTTTAGCAGTACATAGTGATTTGCTTGTTGTAGGAAAAGTGACAGAAGAATAACAGCTTCTCACTTTGCTGTGATAACCAGTCTATTTTAAATTGTTTAATTAATTAGAGGAGTTTTCTTAGTTATTTTATTTGCATTTGAAAATAAGGTAAGTTCAGTAGCAAAATGTGCCACTTAAAGTTCATACCTCTGAAACAGGTCACTGTGGAGGAGATAAATCAAGGTTTTGTGCCATTGGGGTTTTGCTGAATTTGCATGTGTAGGTATGTACACATGCGCTATCTTTAATGTTCCAGTTTTACTTTTAATAAGGGAAAAATAAAATAAAAGCCATCAGCTGGAGTCCTTATGCTGCAAATTAAATTAAGTTGGCGCAACTTCGGCAAACTTCTTTTTTCTCCTCTTTTTCAATGTATAACCATCCATGTGGTTGAAGTGCAGCCTGCTGACTCTCAATCACATAATTAACAGTAACACTTGCTGCAGTGAGGACTCACAGAGAGCCAGGCACTCTCCTTTCTACTCTGCCAGTGAGGCAGCAAGGACAAGGGCTTTGAGCAGGGTTACAATTGCAGTTGTCCCTCTCTCCAGTCCTCCCAAGGTATTTGTACCAGTTCAGCTCGTTGGGTTTTCTCCTCAGAGCTGCTGGGGATGCATCAGTCTGGCCAGGCAAGGGTCAGTTGGCTGCAACAGTGAACTTGTTGAGAATACTTTAAGTGAAGAAGATTCATTTATGGACCTATTGCAAAAACCAGTTTTTAGCTAATAATATAAAATTGGAAAGGAGACAGTAACTTTTAGCCAAAATAACTTCTACTTAAATTATGCGTATTTCCAGGTGTTCCTTGCCTCCTACAAACCCCTCCAGAAAAAACACAGCAAAATGCTGTTTAAAAGTTGAATTCAAAATGTATGTATTTATGTGCTGTCAATGCAGAGAAGAACTTACCAAAAACTCATGGTTTTAAAAACTTCAAAGTCTAAGTCTAATTAAGTGGTTGATTTTTCCCTTACTTCTCCAGTTCCTCTGTATAGAAAGGCTGAAAGTAAGTAAAAAGTGGAAATACTTAAACTACATAGTTTTTTGATGAAAATTCTTGAGTCAAATATGCATGTATTTATAAAACCCCGTAATTGTAGTACCCAATAACTAGCATTTTAAAAACTGCAGAACACGTACATTTTAGTTTCCTAATAAACTTGTGTGCAAGCTACCCATCAATTTATTGCGAAAATCTTCATTATAAAAATAACATCTAAAAAACATTACATACTGCAAAATGACTTACGAAAAAAACAACCCTAACAAAACTACCCCACTGAAAAACTAACAGTTTCCTGTAATTGTAAATATTACAGTATTTAAAGAATTTCTGTTTGGTGAATTTTTTTGTTATGGATATTTGTAAATCAACAAAAAATTTTTATAGAGAAAAAAATTGAAAATCAGTTGCACAGATTTTAAGTAGGTGTCTGAAATCTAGAATGTCGTTGTACCATTACAACAGATGGAGTTGGTACATGTTCTTTTTAAAAATGTTTGGAGTCCAGCTATGGCAGTATTTAAATAAAAAGGCTCCCTTTTTCTTTTTCTCCTCCCTGTTTTCACAGTAGTCTATAGTTAGGCATGTAATTGTTATTAGAATAAAAATATAGCAGCTGGTATCAAAGTCCAGTTTAACCTACGTGCACAGTGCAAGTATTTTCCAATAGTATTTCCATAATTTTTGTTAATATTCCAATTAGTGTTACTTCTTTGCTATGGTCTTTCATCTCCATTTAAATATATGTATTAAAATACTACTGAAACTTGCAGATAGATTACAGACTTACATGCTTTAATCATCAGCAAAAGAAATTTTAAACTCTTTTTTAAAAACGTAAGAATTATTTAATGTAAAAAAATTACAGTTGTGTTCCAGTTAAAAACCATTGGCATTTTTATATTCCCAGCTAAGAAACTGCACCAGATTTAAAGTAACTGTCCAGAAATTAAATAACATAATGAACAGTTTTGGAAATAATTGGGAAAAAATTCAGTCTCTAATTACCACAGTAAGAAATTATATTAAAAATCATTTCTTCGCTGCTTTGTTGCAAGTTAGCCCTTTACAGTCTAAATATAATAGTGCACACTCTAGCTTCTACTGCAAAGGTAGGAAAACAGAAACCTTAACCAAAAGTTAAAAATTATGCTGTTGAAATTTCACCAGTGAAAAACCTGTGATTTTTCATAATGTCTAGACTTCTTAAGAATAGCTGTCTCAGCCTAGACTCCAAGTAGGCTCCTGGGTGCCTCGGTAGAAAAGTCGAACACTCTGAGCTGCTGTGGTGTCTGAGTTTCTTCTCAAGTACTTGTATGTTTGACCTACTTGTTGTAGGTCCAGCGGAGCTTGGCTGGTAAAAGCTAAGCACCAAGATATCCCTCTCTGGAAGTGGCTGGAGCATTTAAGACATTTATATCTTTCTTCTGTAGGTTATACTGGTCACATCTCACCTTAGTTTTTGTAGCCTTAGGGGGTTGTTTGGCCTGTTCTACGATTTCAACTCCCTTGCTCCCTTTTCCTTCAGTGAGCATGTAATGAGGAAATAAGGCTGTGATGGAGCTAGGTCCACATGTGTGGAAATGGAAGAAACTCACTGCATTGCAGTAGAAACTGAGCTGAAGAGGCTTATGAAGTTATAGAATAATCTGATTTGGAGTTACTTTAAAAGCCTCAAAGTCTATTCAGAGGCAAAAGTGCTAGTAAAATGTTTCATATAACACAATGCAGAGAAGAAAATGCAATTGAGCTGTGAAGGCATCACAAGCTTGTATCCATTTCTCATCAGCCTAACCTAGTATAGTTCAGGTATAGATAGCCCTTTGCTCTGAGAGACATTTAGAAAGAGCAACACTTAAAAAATTAAGTAAGGGAAAATAGGACAATGGAGAGAAACATAATGGGAAATTTTTTACCTATTGCTTTCATGAGTCTGAAACACCATCATGTCCCACAGCCTCGATCGTCCCACTGGCCGTGGGCAGCTTTGAATGCCTACACATTGGCACATGTGGGGTTTCTTTCAGTTGGATACTTGTGGGTTTATATATCTGATTCAGACAGGAGAGCAGCATGTCTCACATTCTCAAGTTGGAATAGTGGTTCCAGGATTTGGCCAGCTCCTGAACGCCCAGAAGAAAGCATCTAAACAATACTGTATGTATCCTTTCATACTGAATGCAGCACTTCACAAATGTAACAGACACAAAGCAAGTGATAAAAATAGTATTCATGTTGTTAAAATCTGTGTAGGAACTTACATCTAAGTCATAAGTGATCTGTGTATCGTATAAAACAAACAGAACAGTGAAACAGTTAACCAATAAGCAAAATATGCCTTTCTTGTGACAATTGGAAAATGATTGGCGTATCCTTAAGATTGTTGTGCTAAAAGGTAGCTTTTTGCTATTCCATATAAGTTTGGTAAAAATTTGGTTCAAAATAAATCTACATTTCTGAGAGAAAAAGAAAGAGAGAAATAGCATATAAATTCCTTGCTAATGGAAGATGGCTTTGTATTATTTTTAGACTAGTGCAATCAACATAGAGGAATAGAGGGGCCTCCTGGGCTAGTCCTCTGCTATTACAGTTAATCTCTGTCACTTAATCCTATTCAGATCTGTATTAAACTCTACATTCAAACATGGCATGAATTGCTGTTACTAATGATGGGACCAATAAAAGGTGATAGACTAGGTAAACAGATAGCCAGTTGTCATAATTCCAAGTAAAATGTTGGACAGAGGAGAGGAAAGATGCCAGCAAGAGAAAGGCGTCTAATGAATTTGCTACAGAAAAACAAAACCCAGATGCCTCAGAAACCAGCATAAACTGCATAGGATAGTAGGATAATTCAGTCTGGGAGCAGCCTCAGGAGGTTCTGTACTCTGGTCTTTGGCTCGAAGCAGGGCCAGCTCTGAGGTCAGACAAAGGCTTCTCAGGGCTTTGCCCAGATGGGTGTTGAACACCTCCTGAGATGGAGACGAAATGAACTCTCGGCCAACCTGTGGCACTACTCATCTGTCCTCGTGGCAGAATAGTTGGAGATGAACAACAAAACAGATATTTTTGCAATAGCTGAGAGGATAGCAAGTTGCTCGGATTTAAGGCAGTTTCTGTTGTTTCATTGCTGCTTAGCTAAAATCGTCTCGGGAATGTGCGTCAGTAATCTCACATCTGTTTTGCCAGTTCTTGACTCTCAGTCCTTTGAACTCAAGACTGAAGAGAGTAGATGTTCATATGCAACTTTTATATTTGAGTGCTATTTAAGCATATATTTTGTGAAACAGTAATACTTAGTCCCCTCAGGAGGGAGTCCTAAGTTCTTTTAATTATATGGAATAATATCTATATTGTTCTTGAGGTATATTATTCTTGTCACAGATTAGAGAATATTTTCACATCTGCATTGTTTCTCTTTGAAAGAAATAGTTAATACCATTAATTTTCTCTTACTGGGGAAGTGGTTGCCCCAATGAGATTTGAAGGTATTGAATATGGGAGATTTTACATCTATTTCTATATACTCTCTGATCTTTACTAAAATCCAGAGTTAATTATTGCAGCAAACCAAAATCCTCTAGAGATGAGGTTAGATTGGTTTATGGTCCATCATGAAGTGATGTGGTCCATCATAATTGGAGTCTTTTGTGGAAAATTTTTTTTTTAAACTTTCTCTATTACCTTCTTTTGCATTGTGACCATGAGGAAAAAAAATGGCCTGTCATAATTTCTTTCTGTGACAAAGCTGGGAAATTCTTTAAAAATGAGAGAGTTACTGTAAAGGTCATCTAGTCCAGCTCTGCCATTCTAGATTTACTCCTCACTGCATAGAATATAATGGTCTGAAAGTGTAATTTTATATGGTCTAGAGATGTAGATCTATACACTAATAAATCTCTCAGCTCAGAATATTTCCTAATTTCCTTTCATCTCCCCATTCTGTATTTTTTTCTTTTATCTGTCTCTTAGAATCATTCCTGATTGTATCCTGCTTTTATTACCTGATAAGAGGACCATTGCCTTTGTAGGTATTAACATTGTTTGTGCATCAGTAAGCTACATTTCCTGTAGCTGGTACAGTCACAATAGCACAGTTGAGCTGGTACAGTCACAATAGCACAGTTGAGATTTTATTTTTTATTAATGTAGAACACATTATTTCATCCCTCAGTTATTCCCCTTTGATAAAGAAGAGATTAAGTGCAGCACATTGTAGCAGAGAAGTTTATGTCAGGTATTGCACAGAGGGGACTCAGCATGAGTTACCACTGCAATATGGTGGGGAGTGTCACATCCAGGAGAACTTTGATCTAGGGCCTGACTTCTCTGTTGGGTCCTGTCTGCTTTCCTTTCTGCACAAGGGAAAGGGAGGTACCAGGACTATGAAAGCATTCAACCAAGGACACTGGCTGGCATGTGTCATGAAATTCGGCATTCTAAAAAACTTGTACTGAGTGGTGGAAATGTTGTTTGAATTAATAGAGTACATATGCCTGTTTCAGAGTGCCATTTTATCAAAATGCTTTGACAAACAGCTCCATTGTTTCTGAACAAGGAAATTTTTCCAAGTAGTGGTTTTTACTCCACAGGAGTCTCTGCCCCATTCCTCTACCCCACTTACTCAGTGGTGGCCCCTCAGAGCCTGTTGCTAACACACAATATGGGAAATTGTATGGTTCCACCTGGGAGGAAAATGGCTCTTTGCAGCACTGCAGCTCCTGAACTGAAGCTGTTTCATTAGGTGTTTCTGTTTTACTGGAGAGAAGTGCTTGTTGCTTAGCGCCTGATCCCTGAGTCAGCCAATCCATCTCTGCTACTGTGCTGTGGAGGAAAAAGTAACCTGGTATTTTTCATAAAGCAATAACTGCCTTTTGTCCACTTCTCAAGTATATCCCTTTGCTTTCAGATTAACCCAAGCAGATAGCATTTCCAACACTACAGAATTCTGACTTTAGAATGATGTGTAAAACTTCTTGTAAGCTGGTTTGTACTCGTAAGGTCACCATAGCCAGCTCAGAATTAAAAAGACCTGTTATCTTTCCCCACCTTCTGCAAAGGGCTGTTTCATTTTATTCTTAGAGGAAATTTTACTGAATTCCAGCAAGTAATGGGACTTTTATCCTGGAATGAACTGTTCTTTTTCTGCCTTAATTCATAAGGGCAATGGAAGTGTTTGGTATGAATTTTAATAGAATGTACAATTCCTGATGTACAGAAGCTCTTGCCTTCTTTTCCCCATGAAAACTTCCCCTCTGTTGAAAGCCCGAAGGAGTTTTCTGTTTCTTTCACTAAAGCATATGATGTCCAAGTGCTAACAGACAATAAATTGCAATGGTGTATCTTTCTTAAAGCAGGAATGTTTTCTCAAAGCACCTACATCCTCTGCACTTTTCCTCTGTCACACAGACATAGCAATACGAAAGAGATCATGCTGAGGGGCACAATCAGAAGTGTTGCTAACTCCTCCTGCAGAAGGAGGTGTATGTGCTCTTCACCATAAGCAAGCACCAAGGTGTGAAGGGGGCATGGGACCTTTATTTTAGGCTAGTGATTTTTCCTCTACAAAGACCATGGGCTTGGTGCAAGATGTTGTTAATGCCCTGGGGGTGATTACTGTTCTACAGCAGTTTGTTTTCTTCTGAGAAAATCCAGGATTGGCTCCGTGCTGTGCCACAGACCACCTCTCTAATCCAATAATAGATGAATAATAAGTTTCTTAAATCTGCTTGGATAGTCTTATTGTTTTAATGTTTAGATAAGGATAAGAGGAAAATCTGCCTTCCCTGTGAATAACACAGAAATTTTCTAAGCAAACCAAGATTTTTCCTTGAGGAAATTGCAAAGTTTGGAGGGGCGTAGCAGCAGTGCACAAGTATCCACAAAGCTTCTCAAATGCTTTTGGGGTGACTTGTCTCAGACACACTCTGAAAGGACAAAAGGCAATGGACAAAAATTGAAATACAGGAAATTCCATATAAACATAAGAAAAAAGTACTTTTACTGTGAAGATTTTTCAATGTTGCCCATGGAGTTGTGGAGTCTCCATCTTGGAGATACTAAATACCCAGCTGGACACAGCCCTGAACAACTTTCTCTACTGGAGAAAGTCTGCTTTGAGCAGCAAGGCTGGATAAGATGATCTCCAGGAGTGCCTTCCTGCCTCAGTTGTTTTGTGTTTTTTCTGACTGCTCCATTCTCTTCAGTAAGAGGTTAAACTGGGACCTGCTGTGGAGCAGAAATCAAAATAAAGGGTTCAATACTGTTCTGTAACAGGGGATCATTTAGTTTCTTTTTTCCTTCTTAAATGTATGCACTTGAAACATACACAGTGATGGAGCAGCTGATGCATGTTGAACTTTTGCCATTAAAGGATACGTACAGTTTTTGAATCCTCCCTTTCTCTCCTAGATTACTTACTGTCAATAAAAAGTAGTGTGGGAGGTACCAAAATTACATGTTTTAAAGAGGATGTAGAGCAGAAGAATGATCTCAGAATAAATTACTCTAGTGAACAGCACTTGTCTAGTTTAACTTTATATTCTCATTTGCTTCAGGCAGCTATGACACTGCTGCAGTCCTTGTTATGTCAGTCGAAAAGAGTGGGGGAATATGAGAACTCTCATTTAAAATTAGTGCTGTCCAGGAGTTTTACTGCTTTGGTATTTCAGTTAAAGAGTCCTGTGGCTGAATGGCTAAGAAGGAGAATCTTTCCCTGGTGGTGGAAAGCACTGTATATTATTTTTCCAAATAGCCTGAAGATTTAAAAAATTTAATTTTTTCATTTGTTATGCTAACAACTTTTCACAAAAGATTTGCACTAGCTTGCGCAACTGCTAAGTTGTATCCAGCTAATGTAACATTTGCCACAGAACCCCCCACAAATGACAAGAAAACATTTAGAAAGGGGAGAATCAATAAGAATCCCTGAGCAGAAAAGCTGTGCTTGCTGTCACATTTCAGACAACGATAATTCTGCCCTTAGCTAGTCTATTCTTCTTGGATAAGCAGACGTAGCAGCAGTTGTATGAAAAAAACAGAGATCTCTGATATTATCAGCCCTTGTAGACTATGTGATAAGGAGACCATCCTGCACAGCTCATATAGCCATTGCTTACCTCAGAGGCACATAGGAAGTTGGCAGCTTCAAGATCTTAGGCTACCTATTTCTACAGTAAATAGGCACATACTGTTTCTTTCTCCTTGTGGTCATTAACAACATGCATGAATGAAATTCTGCTGCTGATTGCCAGGTTTCAAGCTTTCTGATCTGACAGAGGTCTTCCCTCATCACGTCTTTGTAACATAGTCTTTAAAAACTTCGTTTTCCACAAATATCCATGAAAATAATTAGTCCTGTCTGTTATTAGCTCTTAATGGTGACTACACAAGATGGTAAACAAAAAAAGATTTTGGCAAAATCCTCTGTTGCGAGTACCCTTAAGCATGAGATGTTAATACTGACATAGAATGTGACATTCTATATAAATAGGTCTGCATTTTCCCCCTTTTTACTCCTCTTTTAGCTCTGAAATTTTGGATCTCAACACATCAAATGCAGAGAAATGTGTATGTGGTACATCAAAACTGTGAAAATAGAACATTGCCAGTGTTCTCAAAGCATTGAGAACTATCTCTCAAAGTGAGAGATCAATCATATAATTGGCAGAACCAGCTTTCATTTTTTTCCCAGATACTGGCTTTTCCATCTGTAGCAGAAAGTTCCAGTAATCAGGCATGTTACAAGCTACCCTGCTGAAACTAGAGAAAGCTATCTTAAAATGACAGGAGGGAACTGCCTGACTCTAAATAGTTCCTTAGTGTCTTAACTTGCAACTTGAGAAATATTGGATTTGACCTGAGCTCTAAATAAAACTATAAAGATACCTGCATTTTCCCTTCCAATCAGACTGAGTTCAAATTTGGGTAGAAGAATTGGATATTATTTTTTCCATAACCTGGTTCTCTCTTCCAGCTTTTTTAAAATGGATGAGTGAAAAATCTCTGAAGAAAAGTGGAGAAACAAAAAAGCCCTTGAATGAGAATTTTAGGAGCTGTCCAGTTTAGTACTAATTGCTAAGGCCAGTCTAGAGCTTCAGAGAATCTTCAGTTGTGTTCTTTTTGTGGTAGACCTACAAATTCTGTAACCATGAAGGAGTTTATGTAACTATTAGAATATATCTATTTTTTAGACATGGATGTAATGTTCTGTTGGTCACACCTGGAATTTATATTGGGTCTTAGAGGAGCTCTAAGGAACAGCTTGACCTCCAATCTTTAGACGTCTTCCTCAATCTCTTGAAGTTTGTCAAAATAACCAGGCTTCTCAAATTTTTCGTTTCCATAACCAGTCTATTTGTTTTCTACTTTTATATGAGCTATCAACTGGAATAGAATTTTCTAACTTTCATCATAACAATTTTATCAAACATTCTTTCCTTCTGACAGCAGTTTCACTCCAATTTAATATTAGTATTGAAAGATCAGTATATCAAGTTTCCTATTTGGCATGAAACAAATAAATTAATTGAAACTTAAATAATTTCATACTTTCATTTAAATACATTTTTCCAAATAGAGAGCTATGAAATTACTACTAAATAAGTTAATAATAAATACATTCTCAGGCTTCTGAACATTAATGACTGACTTTCAATCTTGTTTCCCTTCTGAGCAGATACAGAGCAGTCGTAGTACTAACCAATAATAAATACTTTATCCCAGGAGAGAAACCTGGATGACTCTAAGAATGAGACAAAAACATGATAGTCTCATTTCTTGAAAATGTTGTGGTATACATGCAAAGATGCTGATGTGTGATTGTGTGCATGCAGATAGTATTGATTATACCACCTATACGGGATTATTTTCTTGCTAAAAAGCAAATACGATTACAGGCCAGTGGTGATCTCTCTGGTTGGTGTGAGCCTTCACCTGCAAGTTTTTTACAATGTAGCTGCATTGCTGTGCTATACTCCTAAAAGGCTTGCCCTGGGGCAGGTTGCCCTTTACAGCTGTGCAGTCTTCTGCTGGCCTTTCGGAACTCTGTCAATCATTTTGAAGACTGTTAAGGTAAATACAACCCACATAGCAAGTCTGGTAATGAGCAGTTGCAGGATGAGAGGAACTATTATAGCTCTTCCCTGCACAATGAAATCTCTATTGGCTCATGAATGTGCAGCTAAGACCACAGAAAGGTAGGGCTAGAGGTACACTAGTACCTTTGTAATAAAAACCAAGGAGACAAAAAGACACAAACAAAAAAAACCCACCCAAGAAAAACTCCACAAAAACCAAAATACCAAATCAGAAACATAGCAAAAATTCCTTTTAATAAATGGTGTTTTATTCCTTTTAAGATACGTGTCCTTTGAGGCTGCTAATAGGAAAGGCAGACCTTTATATACATTAAATGTTTCTTTGATATTCTACCTAGACATACATTTGTCAAAGGGCTTAGTCTAGGTGTATTATTGAATAGGACAAGCTCAAAGATCACTTATTAGAGGAGAAAAGCATTGTGTCTAAAAAACTCAGTGAGTTTCAGTGTATTCAAAGGGGTTTTGATATATGTTAAATATCAAATGACACCTTGCTTTTGGGTAATGGAAAGTTTTTCTAGTTGTATTTTGGCTGGCTAGAAA
Organism: Eulacestoma nigropectus; assembly: GCA_013397775.1. NCBI lineage: Eukaryota > Metazoa > Chordata > Aves > Passeriformes > Eulacestoma > Eulacestoma nigropectus. The sequence continues at coordinate 173,109 of VZTE01003366.1, forward strand.
GCATATAATTCAGAATATGATTAAACAGTTTCAAATATTCTTCAGGAGCGGCAATTTCCAGTTGTGTTAAGGTACTCATCTATTTCATCTTTTCAGTTTCAGTCTTGTTTCCATTTTACTCATTATTTTGAGTTACTAACTCAAATAATTAACTTTCTTTAATATAGAATGCTACCTTCTATTTCATTTCATGCTTGCTCTCAGAATTAGTTGAAGAGATGGATTCTTGGAAACTGGGACAAGGTGTTTAGGAGAGCAGTTGCTCAAAGCTCAAGATGTATCAGAATCAAAATGCAGGGAACACACATTGAATCTGGGTTTGTGGGCTAGTGCTTAAACAGTATCTTACAGCAAGTTTGCATTAGCACAGCTAAGTTTCTTGCTTTGGTGTAAATCCACATTTTTAGGGTTCATGGCATTAAGAAGTAATATTATATTATTTCCATATTTGCCACATCACAGAATTAAGCTGTAAAAGGGGAAACATGATGGTGGCCAGCATTAGGACAGGTCGCTTAAAGAAGCTGTGGAATCTTCCTCTTTGGAGGTAGTTGGATCTAGGTTAGAGATGACCCTGAAGAACAGGATCCATTGTTGGCTTCAAAACAAGCCTTGCTCTGACGAGGAGGAGATGACCTTCTGACACCACTGAGAAAACGGCACTAAGCATTATCTTACAACTGGTAAGAGGCTGTATTCAATTCTGTGATTTCCTAAAAAAAGAAACAGAAGAAGCATTTTTAAATTTCATCCCCACTTGGTGGTTGTTGTTGTTGTTGTTTTCTAGTTACGTATTTTATATGACATACACATTTTCTGAGTTAAGAAAAAAGCTGGTGCTGTTTTTTGGAAAGGGTCAACTAACTTGAAGCCTGAAGTCTATATAAAATAATCTAAAGTGTTAGTTAAAATCACTGCAGTTGAAGTACTTTCCAGGAACTTCACTCAGTTGTAGAATTTGCCCTTAATTGTGATTTAATTCAATGAGCTAATTTAGAATAATAACTGAATTCAATAAAAACTTTCTATTTTACAGTATAACATAATGTATGGAAAAATTGTTAGACATATAAATTACATGCTTTCTTCCTATTAAAAATTGATACCCCATCATTACCCTTTCTTCCCAAAAACTGACTCAGAAGTTGAGAGGTGTGAACTCAGGTTTGCAGGTTCAATTTACAGACAAAACATCTGAAGAGAAGGCTTTTCAAATTGTTCTCACATGCTCTCAGAATCACTTGTGAGAAAATGAAGCAGAGATTTTCCTTTTCTGTTTTGACACTGAAAATAATAGTGCAGAAAAGTCAACCAGCAGAATGAAATTGTCTGAGTTGTGAAATGAGAAGTGCTAAAGTTTTGGATTTGTATGTGTGTATTTTTTCAGCCACTTTGAATTAGGTAAGATTTTCAGAGGGAGTTATTCACACACTTCTGCTCAGCCACTCTGTTATTCCTGGGCCATTAAGATCTCTTCTAGTCCTTCACAGGTTGAAATATTTCAGGTGATGTGAGTTGGGATGATGTTGCTGTCTTGGTTTGTTGAGAGCTGGTGCTGATTTAATTGGTACCAGTAGCAGAAGAAAATGACGAGAGACAGGGTATGAAAATGAGTGGGATCCTTTTTTCTTCCTGATGGAGGCCTTTTTTGACCCACTGAGGTGGCAATATAGTGGAGTAGCTTTAGTCAGATATGGTCTCCAAGGGATCAGCACATCTAGCAAGTCAGTTAAATTTTTTAATTACACCTAATTATTGTCTTGCTGGTAATTTTTCCCCATGGGCATGTTAGTTTTTGCTGCTTGAAAATCTCTCAGCTGTGAGGCACGAGATCCCTTCAAAGCTGAGTCTGGTGCACGTGAGCTCACAGGTATGGGAAGCAGGGAGGAGAAAGTTGGAATAGAGTCATTAAGGTTGGAAAAGAGGTCCAAGATCATCGAGTCCAACATTTGACCAAACAATATCACGTCAGCTAAGCAATAGCACTAAATGCCACGTGTAAAACCAAAGCTGCTCTTTGAATTGAACCTGGTCTTGTAAACTAGGGTGAGGGCTTGTCTTACCTATTAGGAACAGGATTTGGGATTGCAGAGCTGTCAGTGCTTTTGCTTAGATTTATTTTTGCCAAGTGGCACAAAAGTTTTGATTTCTGTATTGATTCATGGTAAGCTTAAATAGGAAGTTTTAATACTCAGACACTAATGTAGCCTTTCTGTAGTTTTAACACTAACACATTTGTCTGCCTTTATAGAAAACTAAGATTCAAAACGAGTGAAATCATGTCTTTAAATTTTGGCTGATTAATTACAGAATTATTTTTTTTAGTTCACTGGGGGTTGTGCTTATCTGAGTCAAAGTTTTTAAACAGAAATGGCTATAGAATGTGTTAATATGTATTGCTATTATTAATAAGCTAAGATCTTAAATAAAGGAGTAACTTCCATCCTGTCTCATTGCTGAGGCAGTGGGCAGTTAGTTCGTGGGAGTGGATCAACTGGAGGGAAATATTTCCACTTAAAACTTGGTGAAAAATAAAGTTCTAGTTCAGAGTTTTTATTTGGGAGACTTTTTCCCAGTTCTAATTTAGCAGAATTTACTGGTGTCTTTCAAAATACTAGGCCTGGTTCTGAGAAAATTGTCCGATGGTCTAATGACCATTGTATATTCCACACCTGCGTTAGGCAGTGTGTTATTTTGCATATGTACATATATCTGTCAAGAATACTTTAATTATTGTATATATTAGAAATACATGGACTGTGTAGCTTCACTATCATAGTAACCAAAGAAAGACGTTCCTTCTTTATTAACAGAACAAGAGGAGAGTGACCATTTTGAACAGAAACTACAGTTGCTTTGGCAAACTAATTGGTGGTCTGTTTTAAGATGTTTCACAGTGTGCTTTTGCTATACAACCTTATGAACAGATGAACTAAAATTACCTTTTTTCTCTGGCCTAGAGGTCTCTTGGCTGGTGTCACCTGATAATGACTTCACATAACATTTTTTTAGTTATAAAGATGTGGTTAAATATAAACATTGTATTTTCACTTCTTCCATTTTGATTTTCTTGTAGACATTTCAGCAGTCTTCTCTACAGCAGAAAAGTAAAAAGAAGAACAAAGGTAAAATATAAATTTGTTCTCATATATTGGTAGGAAAAGAATTGCTAAGATTTTATGGTATGGCAGTATGTGAGGAACTATAACTTGTTAGCTCGGATAAAATGTTCAGTTCAGTTGATGTTGAGAATGTATTAGTCCATTACTGATGTCTTAGTTTCCTAATGCTCCTCTACCTTCATGTATCTGCTTTTATCTTTTTTTTGGATACTTAGACTCTAGCCTCTTTGGGGCCAGGGTTGGTTTTTCCAGCTGTGTTCAGGTAATGCCTCACTGCAGCACTTGCTCATTACCTACGCTCTCAGGTAATTTATATAATAGTAAATTTTCCTCCTTTGATTTAGAAGTACAAAGACCTTAGGAACTGTTTAGTTTCAAAAGGAGCTGCAAAGAGAGGTTTGTGAACACCTGTGAAGTACTTAAATAGTTCTATTTGGCAGCCAAGTAGGAAGTACATAAATTTATATGTTGTGTGCGTTATTCTGATGTCAAATATTAATCTCTCGAAAATTACAAATAACCGTTTTGCTTATTTTTAAATATCTTGCCTTTCTTTTCTCTAGTGTCTTCTCTTTCTGTGTTGCTTTTTTTTTTTTTTTTTTTTTTTTTGTTTTTCTCTTAATATT